>CM038677.1:406972664-407214225 GCA_021605205.1 Aegilops longissima
GATCTTGACTTTCCCAAAGTCATCGTTCATCAACTTGGCGTTGTGCTTCAATATCCACATCTTCTTCAATTTCCTCAACACAGCCTCTTGGTATGTGAAGCGAGGCATAGGCAAGAAATGATTGGGGTTGAAGGATAGCTTCCCTTCAATTTCTTCATCAATCTTCTCGACGAAGCGGCGAGAATGATTTTCTTCATCAGATCCACTTGGGATCTCATAATCTTCACCAAAAGGAACAAGGTCCTTTGATGGCATGGAGAAGCTGGAACAACATCAATGGGATTTTCAAATGAGCTGGTCATTGTCTTCATCTTCTTGGGGCTGAAGAATTTGAAGCAGCGGATGCTTTCCTTTTCTTCACTGCAGCTCGTTCTGCAGCCTTGGTCTTCTTCATCAGATGCGGATGGAAGGATTGGAGTTGGTGTGGCGGGAGAGCTGAGGAATCTGGTTGAATTTCCTCGGTATGGCCAGATGCGATTGCCTGACTTCTTGATTTCTTGAGCGCACCACTAGTGGATGCCACGGCAATTTCTTCGGTGGCTGGAATGGAATCATCAGCACTGGAACTAGCATTGTCTTGACGGCTGAACTTCATCAGTGGTCTTGGCATGTTCTTCGATCGGTGACGAGGCTCCGGCTGAGAATTTCTTGTTGCATTGGGGCTGCAACATTTGAGAACTTCTTTGTCAGTTAACAAATCGACTTTGGCTCCTGCCAATCAGCATAATATGAGTCAAATTTGTCGTGAGGATTTGATGTCGACTGCATCTTGATAAGTTCTTGATTGTCATCTTGACAACATTTTTCTTCAAGATTTCTCTTTTACATCTGCGATTTCTTGATCTCTCGGCGTATCAAATTTCCATTTCTCCTCTTGGATGAAATGAGTCGACATGTGACTTTGGCGGTGTCGGTTTAAGTCGAGCATAGGAGTGTTTGGGTCCTTGTGCGGAGATCAATGTAGTCTAGGATCGCTCTTGGATCCAACAGCGATGCTTGGTGTGCCTTTGGCTCTATGGCCCTTTCTTATCGGTCTCGATGATTTCATAAGTTCATCATCATCAGCCTCATCATCTTGGTGGCTCTTGGAAGCGACCTGTTTCTTCTTAGGACTTGGCGAGGACCTCGTCCATTTGTGGCCTTAGTCTTGGCGAGTTGGGCAGATGAAGAATTTGGTGCAGTTGAGAACTTCTTGAGACACGGAGAGCAATGGAGATGCTGCAGTCCTTTGTACGTGGCGGATGCTGCAGTGCTTGAGGACTTTGTCGGAACTCTGCGAGGACTTTGTAGGAGCTCTTTGAGGACTTGGGAGGAGCGGGGAGCAGCATGAGAATTGGCCGTGAGGCACTGGTGAGAACTTGGCGTGAGGAACCTTGTTGGTGAAACACTTGGCTTGTGTGCGGGCTTCTTTGCCATAGATTTTCTTGGCAGCGAGAGGCCTCGATGGCGGCAGCGATGTGAGTCCTCATTAAATTTCCTCCTTGCCTCGTTGGCTTGTCTTGCCAATTTGGCTTGGCGCTTGGCCCATTCTTGAGAAAGTCCTCACCAGCTTGATCTTTGGTGGGGTAGGTGCCAATGGAGCTCTTGGGCATGGAGGATTGAGGCGAATTTCTTCATGTACTTTGGAGTAACATATATGTACTCCCTCCATTCCCTGCCCATCTCCTTTCAATCCTTTGAATCGCACCTTGCGCTGATTTTATTTTCTTTGCGAACTCGGCTTCATCAGTGTGCAATAATCAGCATAGATGTCCTCATGAATCTCAAAAGTAGTCATGACCTCGGGCCTCTTTCCTCCTTTACGTGGCTTCTTTCATACGCCATATTCTTGGTGAGGAATTTGAACAATCGAATTCTATGAAGAGGTATGCAACTTTTCTTGAGAGCAGCGCAAATGAGTTAAGTTGATGAGAACCTAGTGATTCAGCGGTGGACATGAGTACCTATGAGCAGAGTATAGTTGCGAGGAATTTGGAGAGGTCATATCTCGTTCTCGAAGGTTTTCAAAAGAACTAGTTTGAGGAATTTGACCGGATGAGCCTTGAAGAATTTCACTAAGCGATCTTTGTCTTAGGTTCGAGTTGTGTAGATCGAGGATCCACACAATTGAGGAATCTTGAAGAAAATCATTGCTTAGAAAGCGAATCAAGAGCATATTTTGTTTGAGTTGTTCATATGTGAAGATTTGAAGAATAAACACCTTTGAAGATTTTCGGAAGGTTTGAGAATCAAAGCGAGTAATAAAAGTAACTTTTAATTACGAAGTGAAGAACACGACGAACTGAGAAGAACAGATGGGAAGTTAAATCGGGTTAGATCTTCACGCCCTAACTTCGGCGGAGAAGACAGCTATGGCGTGGCGGAGTGAAGATTTCATGATCGGTAGCAATCTGACAATGACGAGTCGGCGGTGAAGCTCTTCCTCACCGTGACGATGGAGTAATGGCGCTAGGGTTTGAAGCTCGGCGAGAGAGAGAGCGGTCAAGCGGAGTAAAGGAAGTGAGGAAGGGGGAGGGGTATATATAGCCACGGTGAAAAACTGTTGGCGAAGATTTGGGACGAGCGTGCCTGACCCTTCTCATTAAACTTGACATGTGTCACCACGTCTTGAAAAGTGGAGATTGTGTTAGATCGTGGGTGAATAGATAAATCTATCGTGGGATGCGGAATGGATTGGCGGCAAAACCGAAAATTTGGATAAGATAAGTTTTAAAGTTCCATTCGCAATTTCTTGGTGACAAGGACACGGTGAAGATTTTGAGCGAGTTTCAAATAGAGCAGCACATGAAGAATTTGTGAATAGATTGGGTTGAGTATAGCATAGAGGGAAGGGTCCTATCCCATTCACTTAGCGAGAAAAAGCAACTTGAAGAAATAGCCATAAGTGAATCTGTGCGGAGGACATAAACCCATATATATATATATAGTCAATGAAGAAGGACAAGCGGAAGCAGTGAAGATTTTGCAAAGTTGAAGAATTTGAAAAACTGAAGAATTTCAAAACGAGGAAAAACTCAAATTGAAGATTTTCAATTTTGGTGGTGGCGTGACCCACCGTATAAGAATGATGATTTCAGACACGCGTACAATTGTCGTAGGGTTACGAGAATCAATTCTTCATTAATTTCTTCACACTTAGAGTGTTATTCTTCATTGATTGAAGAAAAGCGTTTCTTCATGTGTTGCACATCTAAGTCATCAATTTTGCATAAGTGTCGGGATGTGTGTCCTTTTCAAAGAACATTTGAAGATTCTAAGATATTTAGCTCACACGCAACTTGCTAAATCTCTTCTCATCCAAGGGCTTTGTGAAGATATCGGCTAGCTGTTCTTGGTCTTCACATGCTCGATGGAGATGTAAGCCCTTCAACATATGATCACGAAGAAAATGATAGCGAATCTGAATGTGCTTTGTCTTCAAGTGCTGAAGCTGGGTTGTGAGCAATCTTGATGGCACTCTCATTGTCCGATGAGAGGCACATTCTTCACGTTGATGCCATAGTCCTTGAGTTTGCTTCATCCACACAATTGAGCACAACAAGAGCCAGCAGCAATGTATTCACTTCGCGATGAGCGGTGATCGCATTTCTGTTTCTTGAGGACCAACGGACCAAAGATCGTCAGAAATGACAAGTACCAGATGTTGACTTGCGGTCCACGATCACCAGCATAGTGAGAGTCGAGAATATCAATGAGATCAAAAGTAGAGCCCTTGGGGTACCATAATCCTAGTGTTGGTGTGTGAGCTAGATATCGAAGAATATGCTTCACAGACCTTATGGTGTGATTCCTTGGTGTAGCTTGAAATCGGGCACACATGCAAACACTAAGCATTATATCTGGCCTAGATGCACATAAGTACAATAGAGAACCAATCATGGGCGGTATACCTTGTGATCGAAGTCAATACCATTTTCATCGATTGCATAGATGGCCATTTGTGGGCATAGGAATTTTAGCGCCTTTGCAATCTTGCATGCCAAATTTCTTGAGGACATCTTTGAGGTATTTCTCTGAGATATGAATATGCCATTGTGTTGTTGTGAATTTGAAGACCTAAGAAGAATTTCAGTTCTCCCATCATAGACATTTGATATTCTTCACTCATCATATAGGCAAATTCATCACTATAACGTTGGTCGGTACAACCAAAGATAATATCATCAACATATATTTGGCACACAAACAGTTCACCATCATATGATTTAGTAAAGAGAGTAGGGTCGAGTGAACGGGTGTGAAGCCATTCTTCACGAAGAATTCCTTCAATGTATCATACCACGCGTGGTAGAACTGTTTGAGACCATAGAGGCCTTGTTGAGTCTGAAGACTTTGTCGGATTCTTTGGATCTTCAAAACACAGGGGTTGAGCAACATATACTTCTTCCTCAAGCTTACCATTGAGGAATGCACTTTTCACATCCATTTGATATAAAGTGATATTATGATGGTTAGCATAAGCAAGTAATATCGAATAGCCTCAAGTCTAGCAACAGTGCAAAAGTTTCATCGAAATCAATTCCTTCAACTTGTGTGTAGCCTTGAGCTACAAGTCGTGCCTTATTCCTTACCACAAGGCCATTTTCATCTTGCTTGTTGCGGTAGATCCACTTTGTGCCAATGATATTATGCTTGCGAGGATCTGGACGTTTGACCGGTTCGGACATTGTTGAGCTCGAGCTGATGTAATTCTTCTTGCATTGCCTGAATCCTCGGGCTCTAGAAATGCTTCATCTACCTTAGTGGGCTCTGTGATAGAGACAAAAGCATAGTGCCCACAAAAGTTAGATAAATGTGAAGCTTTTGAGCGTGTGAGAGGACTGGCGCTTCAATGTCATTGATGATCTTGTCAACTTGCACTTCTTTTGCAACGAGGATGAGCTGGTTGTCGTCGAGGAATTTGATCAGCATTTTCTTGACACCATTTCCTTGACATTATCTTCGGTGCATCGACGGCGTTCTTAGCGTCTGAGAATGAATTCTTGACAGATTCTTGATGGGAATGACATCCTCGGTTGCCTTGAACTTGATAGATTCCTCGGTCTGGTTCATCTAACCAGAAGGTAGGTGCTCTCTTTGCGAGCCATTAGTTTCATCGAACCGCACATCTCTGTATCAACAATCTTGTGAAGAGCGATGTTGAAGACTACTGTAGGTGTCGCGAGTCCTTTCGTAACCAAGCATAAAACCTTCATGTGCTTCGATGCAAATTTAGAATTGTGATGAGGATCTCTAATCCAGCATTTAGCACCAAAGACTTTGAAATAACTCACATTGGGTTTCTTGTCGTTGAGGAGTTCATAGGCAGTCTTCTTGAAGAATTTGTGAAGATATACTCTGTTGATGATGTGGCACATGATATCAATTGCATCAATCCAAAAGCGACGGCGTTTTGTATTCATCAAGCATAGTCGAGCCATCTCAACAAGAGTTCTATTCTTGCGCTCCACGCGCCATTTTGTTGAGGAGTATAGGGGCAGATAACTCATGAGTAATACCAAGTTCATCAAGATAGTCATCAAGACCGAATTCTTGAACTCGGTTCCATTGTCACTCTGATGTGTCGATCTTCACACCAAAGTTGGTTGAAGCCCTCGAGGAAAATCGTTTGAAGACTTCACTGCACTTCATTTTGTAAGTAACAATGTGTACCCATGTGTAGCGAGTAATCATCAACAATAACAAAGCCATATAGAGATGCATCATTAGTATTTGCTGAGTAATGATTAGGACCAAAGGGGTCCATGTGAAGCAATTCGAATGGGCGAGTAGTGGTCATGATAGTCTTATTTGGATGCTTGGCCTTGGTCATTTTCCAGCTTCACGGGCTCCACACAAGTGATCCTTGAGAATTTGACATTCTCAATGCCAATGACATGCTTCTTCTTCATGGCGTGTGCAAATTCCTCATGCCTGCGTGACCAAGTAAATCGATGCCATAGCCATTATACGAAGCTTTTGCAAGTAGACACCACGGTGGTTGTGGTCTGTAGAGAAATCAACAATATACAAGTCTCCTCTCCTAAAGCCTTGAAGACTTTGGAATTGTCGACTTCCATGATCACAACACAGCGATACTTGCCAAGACAACAACCTTATCAAGATCACAAAGCATTGAGGCCGACATGAGGTTGTATCCTAAGGACTCAACAAGCATGACTTTGTCCATGTGCATGTCCTTAGAATCATAACCTTACAAGACCCAATACGACTTTTGCCTTTGTCGGCCAAAGATGATATGCTTGAGATGTGGCGGTGATAAGGGGTATCCATCAATAGATTCTTGTCACCGGTCATGTGATTTGTACATCCACTATCGAGGACCCACTCATTGGCTTTGGGTTGATCATCCTGCGGATGAATTAGTGCAACTTACGATCTCATATACTTCATCGGTGAAGAATATGATATCAATTTCATCGGATGAATTTCATCGAGCGATTATAACGAGATAAGCGATATGAGGACGTGTGAAATGAAAGTTCATTTCTTCATGATTATCTGCATCCTTCGAGCACTTTTGTCGGGCTGACAAATTCTTGAGATGTTAAAGCACGTGCGGAGACTGACCCTACGAAGAGATTAGTTCTTTTCTTCACCACCCACATCGAAGGGGTGGCAAAGAGTTCATCACTCTGCGAGCTCCATATGAGAATGGTGGCATAGAGGCCAATCCATTTCGTTTCACATAAGAGGGTTAGGGTAAGCATATGAATAAGCGGAGAAATTCTTGAGGACTTATGAACATATTGGTTTGAAGAATAATGCACATATTCATAGCCCTTAGCTCTACCTGCGAAGCGAGTTGTTAGCATGATGATAATCATATGAGGACTTTGATCCTTTTGAGAATTTGATCCACGTGAGAATTTGGTCCGTATGAGGACTTGGATCCATATGAAGAATTTGGTCCATATGAAGAGTTTGATCTGGGGTTCCTATTCTTCACGGATGGTGTCATGAGGACATTCACTGAAGACTTTCAAGGCACTTCTTGGGAACCAGATTTTCTTCATAGGAGAACCGTTCTGCGATTAGTGCCAACATATCTAGCAAATACTTCACCATTCGATTTTGAACAGTTTATAGTTGGAGTCTAATGACTCATCGGAAGAATGAAGATATTCACATGTAAAGCGGATAAGTTAGATGGATCAGCTGGAGGTCCCTTTGCGACAACCCATGAGGTTTTGAAGTCTTTTCGGGCTTCAATATGTTCCATCGACATTGAGTTTCCTCTCAAAGGCAATACCCTCTTTCCTAGGGTTCTGTTGAGGATCTGCTTTTAAGCACATCACAAAAGTCGATGCCCTTTGAGGCTTTTGTACATGCTGTCATGTACAATTCCTTCAACCCTGCATCGTCGGTGATACTAGCAAAGTCCTCGGATGAGAAATTAGTGATAGCGAGAGGAAGGTGAAGAATTTGTAACAGTTGAAGCATTTGAACATTGGTGAAGAATTAGCGATTCACGTTCAATGCACTTTAAGCATGGAGGAACAAATTCTTCACGAGAAGCGCTGATTTGTTGAGCAAGTAATGAATCGCGCTCCTTACGAAGATCTTCATAACTCACTCTTAGCTTCTCAAGATCTTGCTTTCTTTGAAGAAATTCATAGAAAGTTTCTCATGATCGAGACAAGAGAGTGTTATGATGACCTTGAAAGCTTTCAAACCTAGGTGAAGTCTCTGAAGATTTTCAATCGGGGCTTTAGTGCGATCCATTTCTTCACCCAACATATCATCACTTTTATCTAGCATCTTTTGAACCTTTTCAAAAGCCCTTTGTTGTTTCTGACAATCTTAGCAAGTTTTGAGTAGCTGGGCTTTAGATCTTCATCGATTCATTTTCACTAGATTCGGAGGAGGTATATTTGAGTACCTTGGCACCCTTTGCCATGAAGCAATAGGTGGGGCGTAGTCATCACTATCTTCATCAGCTTTGTTGGTGAGTTCATTTTCTTGAGTTGAAGATGGACTTCTTGTGAAAGAAGAAAGCGAGCAGACTTCGCCACACGGACTCGGATTCTTGATGCCTCCTCTTCCTCATGTTCCTCAGATTCAGCGAGTCCATTTCCTTGCCAATGAATGCAGAGCCTTCTTGGAGCTGCTCTTCTTGTGATGATGAAGATTTGAGCGATTTCTTCTTCTTCTTAAGCGTCATCGAGCTGTAATCCTTGTATTTCTTCTTCTTTAATTCCTTTTCCCACTGAGGACAATCTTGAATGTAGTGACCAGGTTTCTTGCATTTGTGGCAAAGTCTTCTCTTATAGTCCTTTGGATGAGGAATCACTGCTCCTTGAGGATTTTCCAGCGACCACGTCTTGAGAACTTTTGGAATTTCTTCTGAGCGATGCTAGCTCTAACTCAATTCTTGAGGATCTCCATTGCTACTGCGAGTCTTCACAATCAGATTAGAGACACAGCCTTGGCCTTTAGGGCACGTGATTTTCCATAGCTATAACCATATAGATCTCTCTTTTGACAATTTGGAACTCATGAGTATTTAGCCTCTCGAGGATATCAATTTGGATCAAGTGACTTGTAGTCGACAAGCTCTTGTATCATCGGTGCGGAGTATCAAATGAGGAATCAGCGATCTCAACAATTTCTTCACCACCTCATGGTCGGTGATGTCGATTAACACCAAGCGCTTGAAGCTTATTTGAGATGTCGATGAAGCGATCGAAGGTTTGTTGAACATTTTAGTTGTCGAGTCTTTTGAAGCGGTTGAAGAGATTGCGAAGAACATCAACTCAAGAGTCCGCTGAGTTGAGACTCCTTCATTTACTTTGGACAGCCTGTCCCGGATGAGCTTAGCGGTTTGAAAGCACTCACTCTTCCATATTGTCCTTTGCTCGGATGGCCACATATGATATTCTTAACTTGAGAATCGAGTTGCTTGAATCTCTTCACATCGGCAGCATTAGGAGAAGGTGTGGCGGAGGAACACCATTTTCCACAACATACGGAGATCGTTGTCAATTGCCTCAAGATGCATTTGCATCGTGTTCTTCGATGAGGGGTAGTCAGTCCCATCAAGGTAGGACACCCGGTGAGACCTTGATCATACTGCGGTCGACATAACTAAAACTCGGTGGTTAAACCAAAATCACGAGAACAAGGAGTACCTTGCTCGATACCAATTGAAAGTCGTTATATCGACTAGAGGGGGTGAATAAGCGATTTTATGAATTCTTCAATGAGGAATTTGCGGTGAGAAATTCCTTAGTGAAGAACTACTACTGATGGAATAAGTACTCGAAGTAAGCATAACGAGAATGCGGGCATAGTCATCATGATGAAATGAAGACAATCACAAGTCTGAGAAAGTGTAAACAAAGGATAGCACAAGATGAAGACAAGCGGTGAAGAAATTGAACTAAGGAAATTGAGAAAGTCTTTAGTCAAAGTCTTCAAACACAGATATGAATGAACACTCAACAGTAATGAGGAAATGAAAGAGTTGAGGAAATAGAACCGATTAGGTTGGTGAAGACAATGATTTGGTAGACCAGTTCAAGCTCTTTGTCTCGGTTATGCGTCTGGTTGGGCGGTGAGTATTTAAACTCGAGGACACAGTCCGGACACCCGATCGCTGAGTCGCAGCTCGGGACACCAAGTCCTCACCGTATTATCCTTGAACTAAGGTCACAGACCTCGTCCAATCACTCGTGGTAAGTCTTGAGCGACTTCAAACCTTCACAGACTTGGTCACTTTCGGCGATCCACAATTCCTCTTGGATGCTCTAGACCATGGCGCCTAACCGTCTGGAAAAGCACAGTCTTCAAAGGTAACAAGCGTCGGATCACGCATGATCAATCTCTTGATGATGCTCAATCACTTTGGGTTTGTAGGGGTTTGGTTTTGGGTTTTCCTCACTTTCGATGATTTTCGCTCAAAGTCCTCGGAGGATGGGTTGCTCTCAAATGACAAGTGTCAAGTTCTCTCGGAGCAGCCAACCAGCTAGTGGTTGTGAGAAGCGGCTATTTATAGCCTAGGAACAGCCCGACATGATAAGACATAAATGCCCTTCAATGATATATTTGTTAGGTGGATAAGATATTTTGGGACAGGTGGCGCAACATAACAGCGATCGGAAATTTGATTCTCAAATTCCTCGGGGCTATCATGTTCCTCCTTTGTGTAGGCAATCCGCCTTTGGCAAATTCCTAACTCCTTAGTCGAGAACAATTCCTCGTGACGGAAGAACTTCGTCTCATCCTTTGAAGAAATTAGTGAGCTGTATGAGATTTCAAAGGCTTCACTTGAAGGGATTGGTAGGTGTAGGATTTTGAGTTGAGCATCACATGGAAATTTTTCCTTAGTATTTCCTCGACCCCCTTTAACGTCACGGTGTTTCCTATGACTCAAGAAAGAGAAAACAAAACTACAAAAACAAAAGTCTTCACTCTTCATGTTCCTCAAATGAATACCAAGTCTTCAAGGTCACACCAATTTCTTCACTTTCAAAGTCTTCAGAAAGTCTTCAGAATATCAAAGTCTTCAGAATATCAAAGTCTTCAGAATATTAAAGTCTTCAGTCGAAGAACTTCATTTTTAGGGGTCAACTTTCTCTATAAATATCAAACTCCTCATAGACTTGTAGACCTGTGTACACTCATAATCGCATTAGTCCCTTAACCTATAAGTCTTCAATACACCAAAATCACTAAGGGCACTAGATGCACTTACACTAAAGCAAAGAGCTCCTCCGGACCCATGGCGGCGTCGCGGCGTGAGTGGCTAGCGGCTGTGCGGATGGTCCACGATCTGAGCCTGCGGCATGGCGCGAGATCGTCTCGAGGCGGTGTTGGAGATCGGCTGGTGGATGGCGCCGTCGGCGCCAACTCGACTCTCGGTTGGACAAGATGATCGTTGCCACCAGCAACAAGTTCACCGTCCTCAAGAAGCTCATGGGACGACATCGCCGTACTCCTCCGACCCAGCGCCGGGCTCCTCATTGCCTGCCACCTAATCGGCCTCCATGGGCGGAACCTCTTTCAAGCCTTGGTGGCCTGCGACTGCCCTTACGCATACAAGAATGTCCACACGGAGGTCGCTGCTGTGCGAAATCTGCCTTTGCAAAATTCGTTGAACTACACATCCACGTATGCGAGCAAATCGTGTACATAGGTATCTACAAGGGCGGTGAGGATGCTCTGACGTTGGCCTTCCTCAACGGTTGGAAGCCTTGGATGCCTTTCTTTGAGAAGCACCTCGACCTGCGCCACAAAGCCGCCGCTCCTTAGCAGCGGTCGGTGGCCGGCGCACTAAGTTGAGGAGGAGGAGGTCATCGTTAATGGATCCATCTTTCTTCTTGCATACATAACCACCACTGCGATCGCATCATCGTGGCCTTAATTCTTATTGTCTTTGTTGCATTCTCGTTCGATCAATACCGACATATGCGATCCCTTTACTTAATTATATGCATCACTGTAACTAGTACTCCATCCGTCAATTTATAAGTTGTGCTTACCTTTTCCATCAACCGTTACAGCGTGGGCATCTTGCTAGAAACACTAGAATTTGTCTATATAATCCGTATGTGATAGTCCATTTGAAATCTCGGAAAAAGACAAATATTTAGAATGCGGAGGAGTAATATATTAGGAGTATATCAAAACAATAGTGATTTCTTTCAAGTTTGTGAACAAATACTACTATTCTACTACTTTGGATCCGTGCATAGCATGCGGGCACATTCTTTAGTAAAAGGAAAAGGCTTGCAGCGTTAAGCGTCGCAGCCCCTGCGCTCGAGGAATCGGGGTACAACCACGGCCCGTCCGGCATGACACATAGCTTAGGAAGGCGTGTTGCCTAGCATTTTCACTTTCATGTGGGACGCCGTTGAGCAAACCGACACCCGCCGCATTGAGGTTGGAAAAGCGAAGCGAGGGAAGATCTAGATGTATACGGAAGCCAAGAAATTTGGTGTCGAGGCGGGGCTCGTTGATAGAGTAGGAGCATTCCGTACTAGTACTACTCCTACTAGTACCAAGTTTGTACTCCTAATGCTATATTACTAGTACTACCACTATACAACTAGTAGATGCGTGCCACGACACAACATCGTAGGAACAAAAAGGGAAGATCTTGTTTTGGGTGATTTATCTTTTTTTCAATCAACATAGTATGAATAATATGATGTGGGGGGAACCCATGAAGCTTGTGTGGCTTGGTTGCATGGCTACGGAAGGTTAGAGAAAAATAAATAGATAATGTGTTTAGAGTGCACTCCACTAAATAGATATACTTTGGATCCATTGCAATGGACCGACACATCTATATCTATACCCCCTATATAGTGTGTGAAAAACTTTGAAAGTTGGTCATTGGATGAAGCCAATCCGACGGTACAAAGATGGCAAATCCGAGCACTACTGGCCGTTGGATATCATCCACTAGATTCTGCCACATGTATAATCTAGAAGACTCCATGGTTGAACTTAATTCATGACTAAGTTTTCCACAACTAAGCTTAGGCAAAGTTATTAGTTCTTCAAAATGAGAGCCACAAGTTGGCAAGCCTAAGGGAATCTTGCCACATTTTTTGTGTGTATGTCATGTGGGGCCTTAGTGTGGCTTGCCTAAGGTGTGGCTTAGACAAACACTCACCTAAGTTAATCAAACTTGCCTAACCTTACATTCCACAGATTTTGCCACATGTTAGAATCGAGCTCCACATGTAGAAGCATAATGCACAAACCACGAGAATCTCATGCGTGCAATGCCGTGTACCTTACTAGTACTAGTTGGTAGTAGTAAGAAACAAATTCCAGTTTTAGCACGAGCTCGTCTGCGGGAGTACCACAAGGCACTGCCGCGGAGTTACATTCCCTCCACTACAAAAAAATGCACTTCCGTGATGATCGTGTTTGTCACGATGGGTCGTGTTTTTGTCATGCATGTACATCCATGACAAATTTATAGCGAGAATCAAGATAGTCATAGAAGTGTTCCATGACATTACCAAAATTATCATCACGGAAGTGTCCACTTCCATGACGATAAATCGCGCATCCGCGAACTGCTTTCGTCAAGGGTGACCGACCGTGGCATCCACCATAGCGGACGCGCCGTTAAGCTATCGGGTTGGGTTTTGGATCCGATAACCCATTAACAGCCCGACCAATGGGGATTTTCCGTGTAAAATCATCATTGGCTGGAGCAAACTGCGTGTCGGCTCACCGTTGGGACGAGATGCCATCCGCTCATTGGACGAAGGCGCCTATGATCTGGCGACACATAGCGCATTATGAGAGGCCCATTCGGTGAAAAGGCGGCTGTTTGGCTTGGTCGAAAGGTGGCGGCCCGGCCCATGGAAAGCTTTGTTAACGACCTGTTCGCATATAGCCCATTTACAGCCCGCTAACCGAGGGCCCGTTACGCCCTATCCGAATTAGGCCCATTAGCGTCATCTGGGCCGTCCAATATGATTCAGCCCATTTTAACTTCCGGCCCATGTGTGGCCCATGACTTCTTTCGGCCCATATGAGGACCTTTGTAACTCTTGGCCCATTAACGGCCCGTGGTGAAACTAACCCGTAATGAACAGTGTAATACTTTATACCCATTAACGGCCCGTTATTCCATTGGGCGTTTCAGCTAAGTTATCTTCGGCCTTCTCGGGGCCCATTGATTCTTAGGCTCATTTGCAACATTCGATTACATCGACCCGTTCTTGTCATTTTACGCTTGTGGGCCAAATTCAGCCCGTCGTTACTGATTGGCCCGTTTGCGGACCGTTATCGTTGGGCGTTTTCTTGTGAAAAAAACCCGTTGGGCTGTTTTCATATAGTAATCAAATCTGACCTATTAACGGCCCGTTATGGTCCACGAATAGTATGGCCCATGATTGGCGAAATGATGATCGCCCGTAGAAGGCCCATGGATCCTATGGCCCATATGAGGCCCATGGATAATACGGCCCGTAGAAGGCCCATGGACCCTACGACCGTGAAGGCCCATTGATCCCTAAGGCCCGTATAGAAGGCCGATGGATCCTACGGCTCGTATAGAAGGCTAATGGTCCTCTGACGAGCGAAGGCCCATGGATCATCTGACTGCGAGGAGTCCCATGGTTACAACGATTCGTGTGTTGCCATGATTATTTTGGCCTAGTTACCAAAAATAGGCTATTGTGGCCACTAGAAAAACACGGAAAAAGAAGCTGCGGTGACTACAAGAAAACAACTAAACAAGACAATAAGGAAATAAATAAGCAAGCAATTAAGGCTAGCCTATTACGCTATTACACATATTACATCCTTTGGGCATCAAAGTTAGCCACTAGTGCAAATATAGGAACAAAGCACATATTACATACACTTGGCCGTCAAAATTGGCCACGATTGCAAATAAGCGGCAGCAAAACAAAACATAAGCGAAACAACGGAAGAGCTCAAGAAAGCGTTATCTGGGTATCCACCATCGGCAATAAGCAGCAAGCTTATTAGCTTTGTCTGTTGGCGCTAAAATCCTCCAACGCTTCTTTGTTGCACGGAAAATATGCATCTGAATGCTCGGGGACTTCGCGATCCTTCCGCTTGTTGTCGCAACCACGGTGATCGATGTCTTTCAGCTTGTGGTTGAAACTCAAGAAACCGAACTGATTAGACGGTGAGTTTGAATAGCTTGTGCAGCGGTAGTGGCGATGCTTCGAACACTAAACCAAGGCGGGACTTTGGGGTTGTCTCGCTGTCTTCAAGATAGTCTTCCTTAGCTGTTTTATCAGCTTTGTTGGAGACCAACAAGGATGTGCCACTATCCTGAACCTTATCGCATTACTTCCTTTACCATTGCTTAATAAGGCACTCTTCCCCAATATTACATCGACATTCTAAAAGAAGAAACAAGCGGACACATAACAAGTTTAGCATGTACTAGTATATGAAACTCATTTGGTGAACAGTTCATTAGTAAGGTGGACAGGATTAAACTACCAAGTCTTCTATTGCCAAGTACTAGTACATAATAAAAGCATCAAACAAACATATATCTATGTCCTATAGTCCTTTGCATTGTCTTGCCAAATCAAAATAGAACACGGTTCAAATCATATCGATTAAGACAAAGCAGCGGTGAAAGAATACAAAGCGTGGGAAACTACGGCACAACAAGATTTCAGATGGGTACCACGGGTCTAAATGTACAACAACACTATTGGCTCTGTTGTGATGCTAGTAATGTGCATGATATGAAAGTCAACTGTATACACAATTGAAATTGAAATCAACGAGCTATTGATAAGAGCAAACCTGTTAAAGAAACATGCGTGAACATACCTGCTTGTGCCATTGGAGTTCGATTGGATCCTTCAATTTAAAAATAAGTTTGTATCGATAAATCTGGTGATACAAGAGCAAAGCAATCATAGTTAAAAAAGCGCGCCTAAGAGGCGCTTAAGCGCGCCTAGGCTCTGGCGTTGGCAAAGCGCATTCGCATAACTACGCATAATCATGCATAAGCTGCGCATAAGCATGCGCTTTGGTCGAAAAGCGCAAAGCGGTGGCAAAACGCACAATTGCGCCTAAGCGCTTTTTGAACTATGATAGCAATGGAATCTTAAATTAGAACATTTGTTCTTGAGGTTTAGGCACTTGTTCTACATGAGCAGTCTGATGAAGCGCAATAATAAAATACTTAAAAATAGAAAATGAGCTCATAGACCTTACCACATTCTTGGTTGGGACGATCTGAGAACAAAGCGTTCCCGATCATCGTCCGATAAATGTGTCTCGGGAGAGCGTAAAGGAATTTGATGAGTTTCTTTGCGGTGAAATCGTTTTCTTTAGGTAATTCGGATCGCCACCAAGCATTCTTGAAGATAGCGAGAGGTATTAGCACAGGTTACCTCATCCGGAGTTTCCAAATCGGTCCTTCTCTATAGAGAAAAATGGGAAAATTTGCTTGTATTATAACCATCATGGAGGTAGGATGTATGGGGCGAAGAAAAGTAATTGCCATGAATAACATTACTTACACATAACTCTGGACAAACACACTGCAGCGGCATTTTCCTTCATCTTGATATAATATTTCCAAGATGGGAAGATCGCTTTATCTGATTTAACAACATCAAATCGATAGATTCTAAACTACATTGGCTGGTTGTGCTTCCTCCACGAGGAATAGGCATACTAGCTGGTGGAGTTGGGGTTCGCCGTGATAATCTTGGCCCTTTGGGCCTTTGGAGCTGCCTTACTACTGCTGTTGTTTGGGAGCTCTGTGGTGGAGATGGTGTTGTGTCAGCGAGGCTGGGTTACTATCGGCTGGGGTTGGGGTTAGATTGGGTGAAGCTGGTTCTCTGTCCATCATGATGAGGGTACAATCTGAGAGTTTGGGTTATGTGTGGTAGGGCTGGTTCTTGTGCATGTACAAGCGGGGTGCTATCTCCACCAAGAGGTAGCTTGTTTTATTGAAGACCGTGTTTCTATTCCGCTGAATCTGGCATCACCGCTCCAATTCAAATGGCTGATAAACAGGAAACATAGTTGAATGTACAGACATTGTATGAGAGGCAGATGCAATAGATAGTGTGGAAAAAGAGGGCATAAAATAGTTGACATGTATATTGTTTAACTAAAGCGGATAGCATGACATAATTTCACATATATGATGTCTATCTAAACTAGATAGCATAGCATAACATAATTCAAAGATATGATGAATAACTAAACATGATCACATGACATAATTCACCTACATGTTATCTAAGTAATCAGGATCGCATCATTTAATTCACATATGTGATTTATATGCTAAATAAAGGGCATTCGATATGATGTGCGAACTAAGAACATGGTGTTGAATATTGTGTATATGATGTCTAAACTATGCAATGCAAGACACCGTATGCATGATATGAGCAATATAACCGTGCCAAGTTAGAGCATACACCTCAGTGGGGGAATAGGACTGGTCATCTGTCTCTGAATCCATCTACGAGGAGCTATCGGGACCCAACAAGAGATCTGCTTGACGGGTAGCTTTATGCGCTCTGAAGGCCTTGTTTTCCTCAGATTTTCCATCTCCCACCCAAATGGCTGATTCACGGGAAGAGTAGTTTAATGTACAAACATTGTCGACAAATGGAAATGTAATGAAGAAAAGGATGGGCAAGATATCATTCAAATATATGATGCTGGTTAAGCAGGATGGCATTGCACATTTCACATATATTATGGCTGGCTAAAAGACATGAGGCGCATAATTCCCATATATGATATAGAAACTAAACATGTGGCATTCTGAACATGTCTAAACTAAGCGAGATGACATATATGATGTCAAAAGTAGGCCTTTGCAAGGCAACATATGCATGATATGACTAACATCATCATGCCAAGGTGAAACAAACACCTTGGGGGTAAATAGGAGTGGTCGAGGCGTGCGAATCGCCTCGAACAGATATCTTCCTCTGGATTACAATCACGGAGAGGGTGGGGAGGGTTTGCCATTGAACCCACCATGGGCGATGTCGCATGACATTGTATTGCAGCGCAAAACTCTTCTCTTTTCTCTACATGTTCGGCATATTTGTGTACAATATCGACATGCATCTGAAAAAAATATGGTGAGATTATGTAAGGAGAGCATGCAGAAATTTAGAGTGATGGTTACAACCCGGTGGATCAATGTTTTTCCGTTGAAACAAAATAGCCCTAATGGATCGGCGTGAATGTATAGTAATAAGCGGCGCAACAAGTGTACAACCTCTTTGCCGTAGCCGTGTGTCGACCTCGGCATCATTGGGTTGGTATTTGAAGCGGTTGAGAGCGAGAGGTGGCTGTCGGAGGTGTGGAGGAAGATCGAGGAATCTGTAGAAGCGGCATCGAGGCCTTTGCTCTGTTGTGATGGATGGATTACGTCGTTGGAGCAGCTCCGGTGAGCCGTAAGATGTCAAGGCTAAAGCAGCACAAGATAGACATCGTCAATCTCAAGTGGGATTCTAATAGCATCTCCAATAGATGATGAAAAATGGATGTAAACTTAACATCACCAAAAACCACGACTACAATAGATGAGGTAAAAACTGTTGACTCTGAACTTAAGCGCCGAAACTGAAATTAAGCTGTGGAATCTGAATACTCTTGTCGGCTGAGCGCATAATGGTAGCGAGAGACACTTGACATGTAGTTTAGAGAGGGCTGCAGTTCATCTTCAACCTGCACACCCCAGAGCACTTTGCCACCACCGGCCGAACCGCCCGGACCCCAGCGCGCCTCGCCGCCCAGAAACAACTTCGCCACCGCCGCCCGGCCAGCCCTCTAGGCCCCCCGCCCCCTTTGAACCCTAAGATAGATAGTGGGGTACCTCTCCAGTGAGCCCCGTCCCGCTGCGGGTGGTTCTTCCTTAACTCGGCGAGCCCCCAACCCTGAAATCGGTGACCCAAAAGTCGATTCGGTCGGCAAGTGTGGCTTAATCGAGGCGGGAAGCGGCCACGGCGAGGGAAGCAGCAGCAACAAGTGGGCGGTGGCGATCGGCGAGCGGGCAAGCAGCAGCGGTCTGCGGCGGCGAGCGGTGGCAGCAGCGATCCGGATGGTATGGGCCGCCGCGCCGAAGGGGCCTCGCCTTTGGGGAAGCTGCCGTGGAGATGTCGCCAGCGGCGCCGGCTTCAAGGTAGCCGCTCCATGGCGGTCGGGATGGAACACCGTCGGCGCCGGGAGGTCGAGTTAAGGAGAAGGTGCGATCACGATGAGTGTACAACCTCTTTGGTGGCGCCGAGTAGGCCTTGGGCTGTCAGGAGTCGGTGAGGATCTGCGGTTCGGTGGAGCAGGTTAAAGGCGCTGTGGGGATGGAGCAACGCGATAGGCGAAGCGATTGTCGGAGCAGCTCCTTTGAGGTGGAGGGCGAGGCGGCTGAACGGCGGGGACGGCGAGATGGACGGCGGATCCTCATCCGGGGAGGTGGGCGAGGGCGTCGAGCTGTTGCGGTGGGCGGCGTCGTTGGGGAAGAAACTCGGTGGGCAGCGGTGATGTGGCGGACGGAGGAGGTGGGGTTTCAGTGGTGGAAGCGGAGAGGTTATGGCGGCACAGGATTTGAATGGCGAAAAGGCGATGGGAGGGTGAAGCATGACTTAGGGGCGCTTGTCCAAAATGTAGGGTGTGTTACAAAAGTACCCCCACCGATTTGAACTAAGCGGCCCTTCGGCTCGAGGGTTAGAAGGGGATTTCGATGCGTCGGATTTGGCAGGTGGAGGGAGTTTTTAGCGTTGTAATTTCGGGATAGCAAAGCGCGGGTTGTGAAAGCGCCAGTTTTGGGAACACGATATCTGAATTTTCAGGATATAACAAGGCGGGTTGAATTTTGGGACAAGCCTAACGTGTAGTAATATTGTACTTGTACATACCAAATCAATTCGCACTTCCCTCAACCGGAAAAGCGAAAAAATAAAACTATTCACACCACACAAGAGAGTCTTGCCCGTTTTACTATACAAATGCTATTCAAAGCTACTCCCTCCTTCCATCTATATAGGGCCTAATCGTTTTTCGATGCTAACTTTGACCAAATATTAGAGCAATGATATATGATATGCAACTTACACAAAGCGCACCGTTAACCGTGCGTGAAAGGTTCTTTCAATGATATAATTTTCACATTGTGCATGTCTTGTACTATTAATCTTGTCAATAGTCAAAGGTGGTCTTAAAATCTCATTCGCCCTATATAGATGGAAGGAAGATATGAATCCATGTTATGTCAATTAATTTTTTTGCTTTGCTGTATAATGCATGTAACCTACTCATACCAACATTTTAGTGCATTCCAAATGTCTATACTACGCTGCAATTGAACTAAATTTGAATTAGTTTCTCTATTTCAATAAGAATCTACAATCATGATTGTTGCCAACTTCAACCATCATAGTTTCCTTGCTATCCATGAGATATAAATCGGATGACCTATAATGCAGGATGGCAGGCACACCATCATCAACAACTCCGTTTTTATAAGAGTAGAGATAAAATATATTAAATGTAGTATAACATGTTCATAAAAACACCATGTGTATCACCGTTATATATATTCACACATACGTCGGTTTAAAACACTATGATAAATTCTTCAAATATCCGAATTCGCTTTTTATAGTGAAGTATATATGATCTCTATTCGTCTTTTACACCCACACAACCCTCTTATCTTTGTAGCTAGCGCTAACTTTCTCTTATGCATGCACACGCCCGCATCCCTCTCACCCTCCCTCAGCATTCTCTTGCTCCATCGCACAAATTCATCTTTTCACTTTAGGTCGTTCACCCACGGTGTGTGTAGCCCCCCCCAGCTCCTTCTTTACGGCACACATCGATCAATATGCCTCTCTAGCCAGGTGTGCCTAGCACAAACACAAGCTTCCCTCTTCTCTTGTCACCGTCCATGCCTCACTCCCACCACTCTTTTCATCGTTCTCGTGCTACTTACCTCCTCCCCCTCGATATAGTATGCCTCTCGTACCACCTCCTACATGCATCCCTCTATCTCTATCCTTCTCCTCGTGCCTCGTTTGCTTCTAACACACACATGCATGTATCGTCGATCTCCCAACATATACTGGATGGACTTTAACTACCCCCCATCGATCGGCGTACCTCACAAGTTATGTCTCTCCTTTCTCTAACAAAGGCGATTGATCTTCCTATGTAGTTATGTCATGCTTACCACAGCCACATCGTCCCCCTCATCATTCGTGCATGCCTCTGACCCGTCTCTCACTGCATGCGTGCATAGACAACAAGCAGCCATCTCCTCTCTTCTTGATATTGCAGGCGTGCCCTCCGTTTGTCTAGCAAGCCTATCCCACCATTTGTTAGAAGCAACTCCACTACCACCCCTCCAACACTCTAGCTCTGTCTCTCCCAACCTTATTCCTCTCATGCACATATGCATGGATGCCGATCGATCTCCTTAATACATGAGGTAGATCGATCTCCTTAACTCATGAGGTAGGCCTCTCTCCTCCTCCACACATATACCAGCCATTGTACCTCTATAGTTAATTGGGCCTCCCTCTTCCCCACCACACACCGATAGTCGGCGCTGCGGTAGGTATCCATGCCACGAGACAAACTGCACATGTCCCTCTCACGTTCAAGTAGGCCAGCCACTCTATATCTTTGGCGTGGGCACACACAAATTCGATGGCACTCTTTATCGATCGGCAGCACACACACACATCATCCCTCTTTTGATTCTATGGACACCTCAAGCGGTGATACCTCCACTCTCTTCTCGTGGATCGCCCCTCTATATATATGTTATATCCAGGACTCTATTTCACACACATTGCATATGTTACATTTTTGATTGAACCCCCCAAAAAACTCTCAAGAACCCACACTATATCTCTCTAGGTTTGTATCTCTCTCACACAACCCCCGTGGGTGGTGTATGTATACAAGAAGAGATTAGGTGCACCGTGCGTACTCACGCCGTGCTCAGCCACACCAGCGGGTACGGTGGAGCTCATTTCTTTCTGAAATGGCAGCCCGTGCTAATTTGAGCGCTGTGGCGGTTGTTTACCTAGGGAGGTCGTGTACCACGCCTTTGCACGAAACAAAGTTCGACTTGACGTTGCGCATTATTTTTAAATAAAGTTATAGCGCTCAATAGCACGTTACAGAATATAAAATGATTTTATGGAGAAAAAGGTAGTCCGGTCACTATATACAATGGAGCCTTGCGTGCACTGGTTTGTCGCTCTTGAGTATCTCACACAAGGCTGCGGTGGCCTCTCTCTCTCACCATTGGTCACTGATCGGCCGCATCCGTCCGCCGGGGAAAGAGTGCGGTGGCCTCTCTCTCTCTCACCATTGGTCCTGATCCGGCGCATCCGTCCGCCGGGAAAGGGAGGAAGTGCATCGTTTCTCCGTTCGGCGGCGCCGAGGCAGCACATCCCGATCTGTGGTACATGTTGTTCTCTCGACCAACCTCCGGCGCGGCGGGGCCTCGCCACCTGCTCGCGATTCCGCGCCGCGCCGCTCACCTAGTTACATCCGGCGACCTCGGTATCCCCTCGGCCTTGCTTCCTTGCCCGTCTTCCCGTCCTGCATGTGGATCTTCCATAGTTCTTTGCCCAAAGCGTGGCTCGTCCGCGTACTTTCCATATTGCATTCTCGTCTTCACCGTTTTAGACAAACACAACCGTGTTGTTATCTTCCCTTAGGGCAAGGAATATGCTTCTTTTTGTCGTAGCATGTGTCATCAAGCTATTATTGGCGATAATTGTTTCCTTTCTACCTCTTTTTTGCAAACAGGGCTATCCATTTCACCTCGTTGCTATTGCGACCTTTTGGTGAACTGCACAAATCACTTTTTCTTAAGAGTGTTTTGTGCGGTTGTACTAAATATCACATGGGCAGCGTCTCTACATTCGGTCTTGAATGCACAAAGGGAGATTGGTTTTGCTCTATCCTCCTCATCCAACTCCGAGCCTAATCTTCTCCAACTAGTTAGTCTTAAAAGAGACCACAAAGGCGACCGGCTTCTATTTATGTGTTTATTGTTTCATCAGCAGTCCTCTATTATCATAATCACTCTTAATATCTCTGGAACAGGGACACTCAGCTCTATTTTAGTGGAACTGCACAAAATGATCCGAATGTTGCATGCTCTAGACAGCTACTTTTTCCCAACATGCCTTGTTGATTTAGGCAGAGCTGGGGGGCGTTCTTTGCCAATGAAAGCATGGATCAATTTTAATTTAACACCTTCTCACAACTCTGTCTTGAGTTGTGATGTAATTATTAGCTCGATCTGCTAATAATTGACATGCATTAACAAGGAAGTTAGTTTTTATTGTTTCGAAAGAGCATCGATGGCAAGACACATGAAAGAAGCTGAAAGCTCACACCATTGTACAATTTCATGTCTCATTTGGAAAATTATTTGTATAGTCGTCAATTATGTAAACAAATGATGGAAGCTTGATAGCATTGCGAAGCCTCTTCATCATCCGGGTCCATGTGCCATGCACAAAATTATACTCCTTCGTTCCTAAATATTTGTCTTTTACAAATTTCAAGCGGGCATATTTTAGAGTGTAGATTCACTCATTTTGCTTCGTATGTGTACTCCTCCATTCCTAAATATTCTATTAGTCTTTCTAGAGATTTCAACAAGTGACTACATATGGAGCAAAATGAGAGAATCTACACTCTAAAATATATATATCATCCGTATGTGCAGTCCATTTGAAATCTCTAAAAGACAAATATTTGATAATCACTCGTTGAAATCTCTAGAAAGACAAATATACTCGAGTATATTTAAGAACCGAGGGTAGTGCACAACCGCATGGGAGACTCAGCCCGGTCGTTCGCGCATTAATAGTGAGTAATGAGCAGTCAAATCGTAAGCCCCACCTTTCCCTTTGTAAGTTGCTCTGAAGAAGCAACCATCAATCGCTCTTCTTTGAATCCGCTCATACTACTCCATCAATCACTTTGTTTATACAGCGTGCTTGAGAAAAAAGAAAAAAAGATCTGTGGGACCAAAGGCGACTAGCGATCGGCCTGAAAAATAGCATTAGTAGTTATAACACGGCGTCTATTACTAGTAGAGAATAATGCATACACACATGCATGCATGGTGCTTCCACCGGGTACACACATGCATGCACTTACTCCATTCGTAGTTACATGGAGAAAATTGTGGACTTGATTGCGGTTACCACGCCCTAATTAATTGAGCATTAAACCAAAGCGTCTAAAGTCTCTCTGGTGGTGGAAATGCATTGAGAGAAATGCATCATAATGAAGCGCATACATAAAGCTGTGGCGGAGGAGGTGTAGTATGAAGGTTCAAAACCAAATGCAGCGTATGGCGGTCGGTCAGCGCACCTCCTCTTGGCATATCAGCGACATGTGGGACAGGAGTGTGAGCAAACCGATCTCAATTGGCGGCAAAGAGCCAACCTACCGTTCCTTGAGAGGCGAGGCGAGAACACGAGCGGGTTCGCATGGAGGCCAAGATATATTCGAGCATGGTTGGTTGATCGATATCATTCATTACATGTTGATGTTGGGCTGCCGTTTTCCGCCCTTCTCCGGAATAAACGTGTACTTTATCAAAGATAAAAATAAATAAGAGTGCAAACGCTCCACCATGCGTTTCTAGTAGTAGTACTACTCGTACTATTGCGCTTGGCTCTTCGCCTCTTCGTGAAGTCGAACAATGATGGTACTCGCATGTTGGGTACTACAGTGTATGCCTCGACAATCGACACGAATGGTGATGCATGTCCACGAGGGTAGGTTGCATTAGTCAAAAGCGTGGCGAGCTTCACCTTGTCTGCAAGCTTCTCCTCGTTCTGCGAGTTGATGGGACACACCAAAAAGTAGTGCTAGTCCATACTACCTCCTTTCCGGTTAATATGGCTCAATCCTTTTTGCGGGTAAATGAAGAGCTTTATTCATATATAAGCATTCTTAGGACGATCAGCCAAGACCTTTGGTCACTAGGGCGAGGTACCCTGCAAAAAAAAGGAGGAAGCGAGGTGTTTCATCAAGCCAGCTCTCGGCCACATACAAAGTGCAGCAAGCACGGTTCATACGAATCGCCGCAAGGTTTGCTGACCTGTTTACATGCTGAATAACAAAAAAAGAGTAAATATTACGGCGCTACTATTTGTAACAGGATATGAGCCAGAATTAAGCGAGAATTGTGGCTAGTGTTCCATGCAATCAACTTCCATTATCACATGCTAGAACCCTCGAAGATAACCAAATGTGTTGAAGATTGCTTTATCACATTTTAAAATTATAATAAAGTCTGAGGCGCTCCTCCATCCGGTTCCTAGTACTAGTATAGTACGTACCTTTATAGACTATATTAGTAAACTTTGCGCTTGGCTGTTAGCCTATTAGGAAGTCGAACAATAGTAGCACTAGTAGTATAGTGTATGCTTACGGCAATCGACACGAATTAAGCTGTTGCCGTCCACCACAGCGAGGAGAGCTTGCATTAGTCAAAGTTTCTCCTTGTCCTGCGAGCCACAGGCATAAGTAATGCTAGTCCATCTGCCTCCTCTCCGGTTAATATGGATTAATTTCAAGCGAGATAAATACACTATCATCCTTTGTATATTTGTAAAAATACGGTCGATGGAATATGTGTGTGCAATATATATATTTTCCGGTGTTTATCGGTCACTAGCTCACCTATTTGAGTATGTGTGTGCATGCGTGTAGGTTGAGCACTTAAGCGTGACCGTGTGTGTTCCGTCGTGTGCTCGGACATGCATGCATTAGAGGCGTCGGCGGCGTTTTGCGTTCATGTATGCGTGTATTTGTTGCATACGTGGGGAAATGCGTGTAGGGGCCACTAAGGGCAGTAAAATCACCACGATAAATCCGTCATCGTGTTCGTGTCTCACCCTCCTCCACGGCTCGACCCCACGGTCGCTCGGCATGCCACTCACCGCAAACCGGTATCGATAACTTTCCGCCTGCTTGCCGATGGATCGCGCCATGGAGTACTACTAGCACTCTTTGGAAGAGATTGTGAGTTGGGGAGGACACCTAGCTGTATACGGACTCCCAAAACTTTTTACATGCATGTTGTAGCGGCTATTGGACCTTGAGCGGAGCAACCGTGTGCACCGGGAGCGGCGGGCGGCGCTCTCTCAGCGGCGCCGGTGAGAGTCGCTTCCGCTCTGGCGGGCATGAATGCAGCTTGACCGTTTGAGGCGGGAAGCAGCGGGTGATGAAGAGGTTGGGTTGGTCAGGACCCGGCCGTGGCAGCGGTCGGACGTGCGCAAACAAGAGATGATGTCGTTAATATTGCTGCGTATATAATTAACAATGTAAATAATGTGCTAGTTGGACAAATATGATTGGAGATGGAGATGGAATTTTACGTAAACACGGATATGCATGCCTATGTCTATGTGTGTGTGTGTGACGACTCTCGCGACACAGGCGGGGCGTGTTTTTGATCGAGTTTTCTTTCTTGGAGCGTTAGAAAATCAGTTTGTCCAATTCACATCTAGATGTTATTTAAGGATATCACATCTAAGCTCCCACAAGTATATAATGTAGCAACAAGAAACAAAAAAACTAGGACAAAAAATATAGACCACAAGCAGTGGACATCAACTTAGATGTGACATAACTATGTCACATCTAGATGTGTCTAAACAGACCCATAAAAATTGTCCGCAGTTTTCGTTTCTTTTTTTTCCGGGAGCAGCGTATTCATTTAAAACCACTGCTATGGGGAGATTTTTTACTCCATTATAGCCTCTTGTTTGATAGAGTTTCTCGTGTCTCGCTCTCTCACCCTCTCCATATCAAAACAAGATGGCGATGTCCGATCTATCTCTCTCCTCACGGTGGTCACCGATCCGGCGAGTCCCGTCCGCTGCGGGAGGTGAGGAGGTGCAGCGTTGATGTTATGCGCCCGTCGGCGGCAGAGGCCGATCGCACCGTCCTCTCGGGCGGGCTGGCAGACGAAGATCCTCAGCGCCCTTGTTACGCTGCCGTCGTGTTGGAAGATCCGCCCGCGCCGCCTAAGCGACATCTCGCCCACGAGGTATAACTTCTTGTCTTGGTCCAGCTCCCAGGTTGCTGCGTGCGGGTTTTCTTCTATCGACTACTCCCACTCCCCATGCATAGTAGCTAGGGTTGGTCGGCTGGTCCAACATCACCTACTTGTACTATTATAGAGAAATGCCACTCGAAAAGTTGTCTGATTTATGCCTCGGTGGAGGTATACATGTTGTTTCGACAAAAAGTACATGGTGGTTGTGCGGTCATTGTCCATATGGTGGTAGTAGTATCCTTTGGTTAAATGAAGAAATGCTTTTTCTCGGGTATCCTGGTTTAGTTCCCATCAAGATATAATTATGATGCTTACATTTGTTGGTGTACTTTTTATTAACCCTTTTTATATTTTTGGAAACAGCGATCGTGTCTCCATACCGGGCATGTCTTCCTCAATTTTAGTGGAACTGCACAAAATTGGATGGCCATTGTTGTTCCGCCTCCTTGTCCTCGCCACGTGGTTCTTCCTTCCTCGAGCTTGATTCTTGAGAAGAAATAGACCACGGTGAGGATTTGTCGAACTTCATAGGTGCCTCACCCAAACTTGATGCCAAATGGATGATGCATCACCACGATGACCTATCGATGCTCATGGTCGCGCCTCATGGTTGCGTCGGCTGGTGAAGCTGATCGATTTTCAATGAAAAACAAGCTGTCTTCCATCGGTGCTCTTTGCTTATTACGCACAAAGATGATATCCTTCGTCAGTTCACCTTGGTTGCGTTGGAGGCGATGCGTCTTTCACGTTGGTGCAAGTTTATCACACAATTGGCTATGAACAAATGTTTCCTCGAAGAAGGATCGGCGTTGGTACTAAGAGCATAAGTTACGTATTGATTTCTAAGCCTTCTCACAACTTTGACTCCAGCTCCTGTAATTTTATTTGTCCAGCTATTAACTTTGATTTAATAAATGGTGTGGACTAAAAACCGGATGGACGTAGTAGCCCTCCATTTTATTTACTCCGCATATTAGATTTGGTGAAGTCAAACTTTGTAATACTCTCAAACCTTTCCGATAATTGAAATTAAAATTCTTTATTTGTACACACTCTCACGTTTCCGATAATTTGGCGCATGTGTGGTTGTTCATAAGGGAGGTAGTGTACCACACGTGAAGGGCAGGAAGTGCGACCGGGGCGCGTGGGCGTGGATCGTTAGTTCATCGGAGTAGTACTCCCTCTGTACATTAAATAAAGAGTTTAGTTTGATACTTACACAATTTAAAACAATTGTTATGGAGAGAATAAGAAAACCACTCCACTATATATTAGTCGTATACACGAGAGTACTATATGGGCCTTAACTTCATTGACTTAGTGCACTTGCCTTTGGGTTTATGACAGGTGGGCCCAAAATGTGGTGGCTCACTGTCATACAGCCAAGCAGATGTAGTGAAAACACGGGAGCTCGATCCATACTACATTAGTACTCCTCAGTAAACTAATATAAGGCGTTTAGATCACTACTTTAGTAATCTAAGCGCTCTTATATAATTCTGAAGGAAATATATATATATGAGAGCCTCAGCGCTTGTTCGCTAGGGTTTGCACTCCCCACACACTCGCCATAATACATATATGTTACCTATTTGGAGGCTCGGCGTTCATTGCTAGGGTTTGCTATATTCACGATCTCTCACCGTCTCTTCACGAGATCTAAACAAGACTGCGTTGGCCTCTTGTCTCTCTCCCCCTCACAGTGGTGAAAGGCGTCCGTATCCGTCGCTTAGGGAAGGGAGGAGGTGCGGCGTTAACTCTATCGCCTTGGCGAGGAGGCAATCCACTGCGGCTGCTGTTGTTCTCTTTCACCCAGCGCTTTGTCTTGGGAGGGCCACCGACCCCTTCTTCCTCGATGTAAATGCGTGGTGTGGGAAGATCCGGCCTCCGCCACCGCCTTCCCACATCCCGGCGACCCTAAGCTATAAGTTTCTTTGAAACCGTCGTTGCTCTAGCTGCATGTGGATCTTTTTTGATCGTAGTGAATCTAGGTCTTGGTTCAAAGAGGAAAGAAAGGTGCGGTGGGGTGGAGCATGAATCTGGGGCGTGGTTCAATGAGGAAAGGAGGGAGGAAAAGTAGTATAGGTGGCTATCCGGCCGCTTTGTTGGTCGAAAAGGGAAAAAGGAGGTAACCCAGTACACACATGTAAGGAACCGATCTCTTTGTTGAAAAGGGAAAAAAAGCGGGGGGCTCGGGTAGTTTGTGTAGGACTAGATTTGCTGCCCTCACATAGGAAAAAACTTCAAAGAGCAAATATGGGACCAACACAGATATCTGCTTGGCTACATACTCTGCATCACCCATTTATCGTGTGGGCGCACATGGTGCTAGCATGTCCCATACAGCGATTTTCTTGTTGTTAATCTAAGAATGCATGGGAAAATTGAAGCAATGCCTTTGTTAAAAGTAAATTACATTTTTAATGAATGTTGTTTCAAGAGAGTGTCTCTGTTAATATGAATCAATGCTACCGTTTAGAAATGCTACTATCCTACTTTGTTTTCCATCGAGGATTAGTTAGATGCTTCTTTACATCACCGTTTGTTTCATCCTCCTTTATTGGCAAGTAATTGTTTCCTTTTTGCCTCTGTTAAAACAGGGTATCGATTCAACTTGTTGCTATTGCGACATTTTGCCGCTACTCGAAGCGCTTATGTTTTAAGAGTGTTTTGTGCGATTCAACTTGAATGTCACACGGTGACTTTGCTTAATTTTGGTGGAACTGCACAAAGGAGATCGAATTTGTTTCGGTGTTCTGTCGAGTTGTTTCAAATCTTGGTCTCTACCACATGATATCTATTCAACTTGTTGCTATTGCGACATTTTGCTTACTTCGTGAAACACTTTGCTTGATTTGATTGCAAGCTGCACAAAATGAGATTAGTTTCCTATTACGTGTTAGCAGATTAAGTATTTTATCCTGGTGTTCTCATGAAAGGTCGATCTGGGCCTTCATCCACATGATTGTGCGATGTGCTTTGAGAGGTTGTGCTACTTGTATTAGTCTTGTTTTAAATAAATGTTGAATTGAAGCTATTGTATTGCTGTCTTTTCCCATTAAGTAGTGAACAAAAATGGGACCAACCCGGACATGATGCTTGTTGCCGGATCACGGGTTCCAGCAGACCCTTAAGGTTGAACTACAGGGGTGCTTGGCGGAGATCAACCCTCCACCGTCTCGTACCTCGCCCGAATCGCAGGGACCTAAACTACTAACAAGAACAACACAAGAGGCCAAGATTTATACTAGTTAAGACCACCGTTGTGGTGTAATACCTAATCTACTTTGTGGTGTGTGGATTGCCTCAGGGGTGACGAAGAAACGATCTGAGGGAAAAACGGTCTCGCAGTGCATTCTTGGTGGGTGTGATGAACTGCTCTCTACGGATTCAGAGTGCTCGATCCGATCGTCCTTCGTCCCCTCCTCCTTCTCCTCCTTTTCTATGAGTGTGGCTACCCCTATTTATGGCGAAGGCCTGGGCCTCTTTCAAATATTGTAGCGGGAAGGCGCCAACAATTAGCCATTTGAAGGGGCAGCGGTACACTTATCTGACTAAAGTTGGTCCTCGCTTTGCCAAAGGCTCTGGTGATGACACCTGCTTGGGCTCCACGATGGCGCATTCCGGCCGTTGGGGCTGGTCTTGGTCTTGTTGCACAAGCGGATGCCTTTGCTTGATGCTCTTGTCTACACTTGCCCCTTTGCACCAAAGAGGAAAGGAGGGCGCTGCTGCGGCTGGCGCCCGGTGGCGCCCTCGGTCATCATGGCTTGCGTCACGGGCACCTCGCGAGTACCCGCCTTGAGTTCTCCGCCTCCTCATGAGCCAACTGGCGAGGCCGGCGCTGAGAAGCTCTTGGTCGTCCGCCCAGCAATCTCCAGCCCCTCGCGAGGTCTTGAGCTTGTGTTGATGAAGATGGGCCGTCTGGGCCTCCTTTGAAACCACGCCGCGGGCGCGAGCGAGCAAGTCTGGGGACCCCGTTCCCGAGCGCATGACAGTAGCCCGGGCCCCAGCGCGCCCGAACAGCGGCGGAGAGGCGAAAGGGCAAGTCTGAGCGTCATGAGCCCTAACAGCCTGCTGACCTTAGGCGGCAGCGTGGCGGTTGATTGGGCGTGGTGACCTTGCATCCCCATGCGCCTTGGTAACGCCCGGATTGATAGGTCCTTGCATGCGAGTTGGGCATGATGGCTGGTGATCGTGGAGGCCCGGCGGTTGGCCCCGCCCGGCTATAAATGCAGACGGCGCTCGCCCTTCCATTCTATCCTTTCTTGTTTCTCCTTCCTCTCCATGGATCCACCAAGGAAGTTCTCGGCTGCGAGAAGGGAAGGGCGCCGAGGTCGAATCTTCCTCTCCTCGCCTAAGCGTGGTGAGGTCGCCCTCGCAAGCACCCGTGGCCTCCGGCGGTCTCCTTGATCGTGAGGAGGCTCTCAGCGTGTGACAATGGTGGCGATGGTTGGGCGTGCCCGGCCGCTCGTCCCCAGTCGCGCCTCCTGCTGGTGGCGCTGCCGGAGTTCTTGGTGAGGTAGAGGAGGCCGTTCAGCATCCGGCTTCAGCTCCGCGCTTCCTCTGAGTGAGCTCCCGGATGGCGCCCTGGTGGCCCCTGGCTCGAGCGAGATGGCTGTTGCAGCCGGGCTTTGTGGGCTTCTCTGGAGGTCTCTGCTGCGAGGGACTTGTTCTGGCCCTTGGTGGCAGGCGTTCAGCGTCGCGTGGTCTCCGCCGGTGCTCCCTGCACTTCAAGTATGATGGCGGCGCCACCCTCTACGTGAGGTGTTGGGGAAAACGGCCGCGCGAGGTGCTGCCGAGGGCGGCGACGCGGCGAGACTCAGCCCTGGCAGGCGGAGGAGGGCAGCGGGCAGGTGGCGATGCCGCGACTCCCACGCTTCACCGGCTCTTCTTGGTGGCGATTCTTCCGGCAGCGGCGCCGTAGCCCCCACCCGCGCTTGCTTGGGGGTGGCAGCAGGTCGCTTCGTCGCCACGCCCGGTGAAGCGAGATGGAGTCGGTGAGCTCGGGCGGCTCGGGCCTCCCAAAGAGCCGGCGCAGGCGTGCTTCACCTGCTTTTGTACTTTTCTTTTCCTTTTCTCCTGCGTAAAAGGAACAATGTTGGCCCGATGAAGTGTGTTTAGAACAGCGCCGTTAATTAATGTATTGCTTTTGTTATCCTGTTCTGTTCCCTTACGCGTGCGCTCATTATAAGCGAACCTCGATCGTGGCAGCGTGGGCGTGACCCAACCCGTGTTGGCGTTGTGCTGCCCGTGAGGCATGGTCGGGAGGGTGCTCGGCCGTGGACCAGGGCCGTGAAACTGGCGATAAGGGTAGGAACACTGCGGGGGCTCCGAGGCTTCGCCTCGCGAGCCCCAGCAAAAAAAGCTGGCGGGAGGCGAAAAAGATCGAAGGACCCACGGACCAAAGCAGGCGATAGTTTCGATAAAGACTTCAAATGGAATAACCAGTCAAGCTGAAAGCAAATGAAAAAGCGGCGTCCGGCACCTAGTCTAGTCTTGGGCGTCTTCTCACCGGTAGCGGAGCTAAGTCTGCTCTTGGGCGTGGGAGGAGCCCTAGGGCTTGAGGCGGCACCCACGAGACTCGGGCGTGTACAGCCCACTCATTGTTACGTGAGAGTGTCACGGGCGGCGAGCTTCACGAGCCTTTGGGCCTTCTTCACAGAGCTCGGGCCTTTCCTCTGGTAAGCAAGCTTTCAGGCGTTCGCCCTCTTCACAGGCTCTGGGCCTTTCCCAAGAGGTGAGCTTCACAGGCATTCACCTTCTTCACAGGCTCTGGGCCTTTTCCAAAAAGATGCACTTCACAGGCATTCGCCTTCTTCACAGGCTCTGGGCCTTTTCCAAAAAAATGCACTTCACATGCATTCGCCTTCTTCACAGGCTCTGGGCCTTTTCCAAAAAGATGCACTTCACAGGCATTCGCCTTCTTCACGAGCTCTGGGCCTTTTCCAAAAGATGCACTTCACAGGCATTAGCCTTCTTCACGACTCTGGGCCTTTTCCAAAAGATGCACTTCACGGGCATTAGCCTTCTTCACAGAGCTCTGGGCCTTTTAGGGGTAGAACCTCGGAGGTCTTTGGATGTTCCAGCGTTTTGTATAGGTACTCCCTCTTGCGTCCCCAAGCGCACGGAGCCCCAGGCGTATACAGCCCCTGCGACCGTGGCTGGCACGGTAGGGCTAGGCAGGTGTGTCTGGGCACCCGTGAGCAGTAGCGGGACTCACGAGGCCCTTCCTCAAGGCGGGTTGCGCCTAGCTCTGAGCCTTATCTTGAGTGTGTCCCTGCAAAATGGCTAGAATGCGGTGCTCTCGTCTTGGTCCCAGCTCTCGGGCTGGTCTCTACCGTGTTGGCAAGCCAGTCCACGATGCCATGGACAAGACCGGAGGGTGAGGGCAGGAGGCGGTAGGAGCCACAGTCGCAATGCTGGTACCCCCCCTTTTAGCATAAGCTGGATTAGATGACACAACTCTCGTCCTCGGGTCCGGCTCTCGGGCTGGTCTCTCCGTCATTTGGCAAGCGGTCGCGATGCCATGGACAAGACCCGGAGGTGAGGGCGGAGGCCGGTAGGAGCCACAGTCGCGATGCTCGGGCACCCCCCCCTTTAGCGCAAGATTTAGCCACCGGAGAAGGCACCAAATAACAAGCATGGTGGAGCATAATCCTAAGGAAAGCATGAAGGATACATGCAGCTGGGGACTGGCCCGAGGGCTTGGGATGATGCAGCCAGGCGCCCCCAGCAGGGTAAGCTAAGGACATGAAATAAAAGTGATACATGCCGTGAGGGCAGGCCCACGCCGCTTTGGGAATAATCTTGACCTGAAGGCGCTCCCAGTAGGAAATAAAACTTAAAGATGTCACTGGTGATGTTGGGGATGAAGGGTTGTTGATGTAGCAGACTCGGTGGGCTGCGGGGCCGATCCTCACGAGCCCCGGGCTCAAGGGCCTCGGGAGGCTCCGGCGTGGCGGCCCCTCATAGACCATCTCCATCTCCGCCCGAGGCTGCAGGCGTGCGACCTCTTGAGCCTCCAGGATGGTCCTCATGAGGCTGCTGGTGTGCAGCGGCCCAGCGTTTGGCGAGCCATAAGGCATGCATTACATAGGCTGTGGGGCAGGCCCTGCAATGTCCCACTCGCGAGGGCAGGCGCTCTTGAGATCTGGCTCGGTTGAACCTGGTATGTCAATGCAGGCCTTGAGCCCACCATCCTCGCTGGATGGGGGCCCAGCAGTGGTGGCGGCTACCCCTCATGACCCTTGACTCGTGTAACTCTGAATAGCCTTGCTGATGAACTCTCGGGGTTCTGTCCTCCTGGTCTTGCTCACCTTGCGGGAAGCGTGCTTGGCTCACGCCTCCACGTGGTGCCCAAGCGCCTCCCTCGAGACCTTGGCGAGGTCGGTGGCCCTCTGGGGAGGCCCCGAGCCTGCTGAGGAGGCGGCAGGCGCGCTTTCCTATCTGCGATGGAAGGAGGCTCCCCCTGGCCGGCGCGGGCCACAGAGAACTGTCTCTTGATGAGCCGGGCGGTCGATGTCTTCTTCTTATTGGGTGCTGCCTCGGGAGGCGTCCTGCTCTTGTGGTGCAGGTCTTCCAGCGATGCGGCTGGCTTCGCTCAAGGAGCACCTTGCATCTCTCTCTTCACGGGGCACCGTGATGACCCGCCGCTTCTGGCATCTTGAGGATGTTGTAGCCATGGTGGGTCCGCGGCCATGAACAATATGGCCAGGTACCGAGGATGGCGTTATCTGGCGGCGAATGTGGCGGCGTCGAAGTCGATGAGCTCGGTGTGGTAGTTATCGCGGGCCCGAAGGTGGCGAGGAAGCGGACCTGCCGGTCGGGACCGTGGAGCCGTCGGTGACTCGGAGAAGGGCTTGGTTGGCTAAAGCTGGCTGTAGGGCGCTTGAAGATTGTTGAAGGTCTCCACGGACGGGGCGTTGAGCCTGCTCCGCCCGTCGATGAGGTCTTGGTGACCCAGCCGTTCGCGATGATTGGGGAGCAAAGCATTGGGAGAACTCGGTGTGGCTGCGCGCCAGGCTGATCCGTGAGCTGAGCGTGATGGCGCCGCCGACCACTGAGAGGCGCGTGGACTCGAGCTTGGGGGGACTGCATTCACTTCAGGCGAACTGGCTTGAAGATCACGGTGGGAGGGTGGGGCTTGGGCTCCGCCCGGGATCTGACGATCGCGCTTCTGAAGCCCCAGCCCCTCGTCGATGGCGGTCTTGATTCTCCTTGGTGGCGGCGGCAGCGGAGGGAGGCTCTGCGTTCCCTTGTGGGCGATCCTCACGAGGTGATCCTCGGCCCCCCTCATGGCCAGGTCTTGCGAGTGGTCCTCGCGAGGTTGGTCGCGCCACCCTTGGCGCGGGCGCTGATCTTCCAGCGTCTGCATTTCTTCCTCCTCGGCCGTAGCCCGGTCGCTGCGCTCGGGCGTCTGCCGACCCTTCCTTCACGCCTGACACGGAGCTCTTGACATTCATTGGTGTTGTGGGTGTGGAGGTCGTGGTACGCGCGATGCAAATCTGCCCTTGGAAGACTCGGGCTGATCTCTGCCCGCTTGGTGTTTAGTTCGGCGCGGTCGGCAGCCCCTTACGCTTTCGTCCTCGGCCTTGGACTTCTTCTCTTGGGATCCGTGGCGAGGCAGCTCGAGGAGGGAGGCGCCCTCCTCAGCCTGGCGCGCCAGTCGCCAAGTTGAACAGCTCGGGAGGTGCAGATCTTCATGCATCGCCGGCTCCTCCTTCATCTTGGCGTCGCGCGCGCCGTCGGAGAAAGCGAGATGATGGCCTCCTCCGTCACCACAGGGATCTTGAGGTAGCGTTGTTGAAGCGCTGGATGTACTTTGCGGGGTTTCCCGGCTGCTGCTTGATTCTGCGCATGTCGCTCATGGCGGGTGGCGGTCGCGAGTACCTTGGAAGTTGGCGATGAAGCGGGTGCGCATCTCGGCCCGAGGAAGAGATCGTGCACAGGGCGGTTCGGAGCAGTGCGGGCTCCGTCCTTGGCGCCATGGGAAACTAGTTCGCCATGACCTTTTCATCTCCGTTGGCAGCCTCGATGCCCAGCTCGTGAAAGCTGGAGAACTCCGTAAGTGCTGCCGTGCCGTCGTGGCGTGGGGCAGGTGCAGCGAACTTGGCGGTCCGCGATGCAGCGCGCTTCGGTGGTGAAAGCGCGGCAGCCTGCTGCGTGGCATGAGGGGCCTCGGACGGCGAGAGCTTGGTCTTGCAGGCCTCCTGCGCATCGGCTGGAGAAGCAGCGAGGGTCTTGGCGTCTTTGGGCGAGGAGGCTCGGGCAGCTTCTTGTGGGCGAGAACTTCTTGCAGCTCTGCTCTTGCAGCGCGGCGCTGGCGAGCGGGTTCCGCCAGGGGCGCGCCTTAGGGCAGGCGCCGTCTTGAGGAGGCGGCTGAGGTGCCCGGGAGCTTCATCGCCAGCGAAGCGGAGTGCGGTGCTGCGAAATGGGCGGCGGAAGTGCGCCTCCGCAGCGTGAGACGAGCTTCAGCGGCGTGGTGAGCCATTCTTCGTGAACACCGTCGGCAGGCGATAGCGCGCAGGAGTTCGTTAGCGCGATGAGTGCAGCTCGGGCCTCCATGGCAGCGAAGGTATGCGGCGAAAAATCAGCGAGGGTGGCGGCGTGGCGGTGCGGCCGTCCGCCTCATGGGCGAGTCTTTGGGGCGGCGCTTGTTGCTCGTTCCCGCCCGAGCGGTGGCAGCGTTGACAGCGGTGGCGAGGCAACGAGGGCGTCCACCGGCAGGAGCCGTCTGGCGGCGGCGAAGGAAGCGGCGGCTCGGCGCTCGGTGCGAGCCGCAAGGCGTCGGAACATGGTGGCGGTGGTCGAGGAAAAACGGCGACAAGAGCGATTCGGCGCACCCTACCTGGCGCCAAATGTTGGATCACGGGTTCCGGCAGACCCTTAAAGTTCGAACTACAGGGGTGTGGCGGAGATCCAACCCTCCACCGTCTCATACCTCGCCGAATCGCGGGGACCTAAACTACTAACAAGAACAACACAAGAGGCATAAGATTTATACTAGTTTGGGCCACCGTTGTGGTGTCATACCCTACTCTAGTTTGTGGTGTGTGGATTGCCTCAGGGGCGACGAAGAAACGATCTGAGGGAAGAACAGCCTCGCGAGTGCATTCTTGGTGGGTGTGATGAACTGCTCTCTCTCTACGGATTCAGTGCTCGATCCGATCGTCCTTCGTCCCCTCCTCCTTCTGTCCTCCTTTTCTCTGAGTGTGGCTACCCCTATTTATAGGCGAAGGCCCTGGGCCTCTTTCCAAATATTGAGCGGGAAGGGCGCCAACAATTGGCCATTTTGAAGGGGAACAGCAGGTACACTTATCTGACTAAAGTTGGTCCTCGCTTTGCCAAAGGCTCACGGTGATGGCCTTTGCTTGGGCTCCACGATGGCTGCATTCAGCCGTTGGGGCTGGTCTTGATCTTGTTGCACAAAGCGGATGCCTTTGCTTGATGCTCTTGCTGCGCTTGCCCCTTTGCACCAAAGAGGAAAGGAGGGCGGCTTGTGGCTGGCGCCAGTGGCGCCCTCGGTGCGTCATGGCTTGCGTCACGGGCACCTCGCGAGTACCCGCCTTGAGTTCTCCGCCTCCTCATGAGCCAGCTGGCGAGGCCGCGCTGAGAAGCTCTTGGTCGTCCGCCCAGCAATCTGGCCCCTCGCGAGGTCTTGAGCTTGTGTTGATGAAGATGGGCGTCTGGGCCTCCTTTGAGCCACGCCCGCGGGCAGCGAGCGAGAGCAAGTGCAGGGACCCCGTTCCCGAGCGCCGACACTTGTTGCTTTGTTACAACAAACTCTGCATCACCCCTTTATAATTAGATGGAAGCACATATTGTTGTTAGCCCTCTCTCCCTGGGCTGTTTATGCTTTTCGTTAATCTAATGCATTTGGTAAAATTAAGCAATGCCACTCTCGAATTAATTAACTCTTGAATCTTAAGTCAAAGCGCAACACTTGTTAGGAATGGTAATATCCTGCTTTGTAGTTCTTTCTACATGTTTAACAAAGGTATTGTTAAGATAATGTCTCTTTAAAAATGAATCGATTGCATTGTTTTAGGAATGGTACTTTTACCTTTGTCGTTCTTTATACCGTTGAACCAAGGCATTGTTAAGATAATGTCTCGGTCAATATGAATGAATCCTGCTGATGGAGAATTGCTCCTCTCTGCTCTGTTTCCCATTAAGACAAGTCATCAACCGTTATTTCTCAGTAATTGTTTCCCTTATACCTATTGTTGCTTACGGGGATATCAAAATTAAAGCTCGGTTTTATTCCGACTTGATTTTAGTTGAACTGCACAAAAAGGAGCCAATGTGTCCAAGGCAAACTGCTGCATTCTTTGGGTCAGTTGGTCGTTCCACTTTGCGAGAAAGAAGCAGACCTTTGGATGCGGTACATTCTGAAGGAATGACCGAGAAGCTTTCTGATATTATTAGACACGGTGACATGACTAGTCTGCGAGACCATTGGCAATTTAACAACCGTGGAGTGCCACAGGCAAAAAGTGCCCAAACAAGTACAAGAAGCTAAGGCAGGACACGATCATAGGCATTACATATTTTGAATTGGAAAACCTTGTCAAAGTTTAATCATTGATGTTAGCAAGAAGACGTTAGTTTAATATATTGGAATTGGAAAACCTTGTCAAAATTTGCTTATTGATGTTAGCAAGAAGACGTTAGTTTAATATATTGGAATTGGAAAACCTTGTCAAAATTTGCTCATTGATGTTAGCGGAAGACATGCATTTGATATTTTTGAGTGGGGCGCCCTTCTTTGTGAGCAGCATCGAGTGTTTTTCCTATTCTTGTGTTCAGTTTAGAAGTAAATAGTTACTCTGCTGAGATATTCCTGTGTTAAGAGTTTGTTACGAATATTGTCTATGTAATGCGGGCCTTGTGTTTGATTGCAAAGTTGAGCTTGGAATGTTGTGGCATGCGGCATCACAAGCTGTTCACCGTGCCTCCCGAGAATAATGCTTCGTATTGTTTTGCATGTCGATCTAATGCCAGTGATTTGCTTGTTAAGAAGATCATCCTCTTCATTGTTTCCGTGCGTAAGAAGTTCATCGTCGATGTTTCATTCATAGCCTATCGACATGTCGGGTAGGTTAGGCGTGAAACCATATGATCTTCCGACCAACTCATGATATTAGGCCGTGATTGGATAAATCGTTTTCCAACCAAAACCGCTTGTAAAACTGACGCTTGTAAATTAAAGCAGATGGTCTCGGGCGAAGGCGCTTGGTTGGTCGATTTTTCGACTAGTAAAATATCGTAAGTACTTCACACACGATAAAAACGCTGAACGACACTAGGACGATTGCTAATCCTGCCGTTAGCTGCTCTTTCAGCCTTGCCCGTGGATGGCATGATACGCACGTCGTGCATGTATCGTCTGGTAATGTCGTCCATATAGCAATGCTCGTAAAATATACACTGGTCTCTCAAATTACACGCGTAACCCACCAGTTTTACTTACAGACCTCGTGCCTTCCGATGACGAGTAAATTACACTTGTATGTTAATACATGTTTGAAATAAACCAGAGCTCCCAAGCGCGGCCTTACCATTTCATGCCGTCTTAGTTTCTCGAAGGTGCTCATAGGTGTCCGATGATCCTGGCTTCTTGAATGAGCAGCGGGTGCTGTATCAGACCTCCGTAGGGCCTGGGAGGCCCTCTCCGTTGTCCTTCGAGTTGTTGCGCTCGCCGTGGCGCCGAGCATTGTTAACATGGTCAACGAACATGAGGATTCAGGAGATGACTTTATTTTGGTGGATGACACTAGGGACCCACTAGGGCCATAGCCGCACGCACATAAGTGCCTCCTTATTATGTACAACTATATTTTTTGCTTTCTCCTGGTTTCACGACAACACGGTCCCACACCATTGTCAACCTATGTAGTCAATATAAATGAGAGAATTGCACAAGGTGTGGCCAACAATGGGGACCAAGCAGCTCGAGCAGTATTTGTGTTTTTGAGGCGTGAAACTGCAGAGTTTTTCTTGGCGATGATTTCGTTGTTGTTGAGAGGAGAGCAGGGTATTAACTAGGCGGGCTGTGGCCCGTCTAGCCTGAATATCCAGCCGGATACTACTTTTTCAAGATGAAAATGGCTAGCCCAGCTATCGTCTTTTGAGGAATACCGAGGCAAGGTCAACTTGTTATTCTCCGCTTGTTGTCTGCAAATCTTTCAAGGAGGGATGCATTAGGCTTAACAGGAAAATGGGCTTTAAAAATAATAAATGGGATGTAATTATAAAAACTTGGCAGTAACTATAAAAAATGCACCAAACACGAAATTAGTTTATAAAATATTATTTATGGATTTTGAAAATCTTAAATTTTCATTGTTGTCTTGTATAATGTTTAGTTGGATTTTCGTAATACAAATTTATATTTATTCTGAATAAATTTGGGATAAAAATATTTGGATCCCATCAAAATGTAGAATTTTTATTGAATTCTGTCTTCAACGGTTGGTTGAAATTATTAATCGTTGTCCTAGCTAGAAAATGGGTTGTACTTTTAACAAACTGTAAATGGGCTGTTGTAAATTCCATTAGAATTCAAAAATGGGCTGTACATTCTTACAAAACGTAAATGGGCTATAATTTTTCTGCCACACACTTTTGGGCCTACTAAGTGACGCGTCCCCTAAAAAAAATAAGTTGACGCGTATGCAAGGCTTTGTCAACTTATTATAGTCAACACACGGTTCTAGCAGCAGTGGCCGTTGGATGTCTATCCAATGGATGTCGTGCTTCTTCTTCAATCTCGGATATTCTTAGCTTCGGCCGCCCAAAAAATGATTCCTCCCCCTGACATCTAGGGTGCACCGTTTTGGAGGCTGACCTGTGGGTCTACTAAGTTGGAGCGTACCAAGGGCTTTGTCGACTTAGTCAATATAAACGATTCCAGCTTCAGTGACCGTACGATGTCCATCCAACGACCATAGTGCTTCTTCAACCTCTGGTCTTCTTGGTCCAGCCACCCAAAGCAGTGCCGGTCGTGCCGCCTGCTCCTACCTCCCGTGGCCGGTTGTGCTGCCGCGGAGGCCTCACCACCCCCATACTAGTCCCACCGCTGGCCAGGCCATCGCTCCACTCACCTACACCCCTGTTATTCTGCGGCGGCGGCAGCCTCACACCGCAGCCAGAACGGTGAACCCTCGTACTCTCTCTCCGCGGGCTTCCCTGCTGCGTCTTCCCGGCTCGCGTCGTCCCTTCCTAGGCATCGCCGTCGTCCACCGCCCTGGTGCTCTCGGCTCGGCATGGTCAACATGGTGATGACCGCCTTCCATCGGAAAATCTTGTAGGTGGAGAGGGCGCAATTGGAGTCCACGTCGGCCGCAAGGAAGTGCCTCCTTATTACAGCAGCAAAATAATTATTCCTCCACGACAGCGGGGACCTGCGGACGGGCCACCTTATTCCTTGAAAAAATGTTTCCTCCGGTGGTGGTACCCACCGGACAGACCCACCGTATTCAAAAACGTTCCCCAGCTGTCGGCCGGACCCACCGGAAGTGCCTCTTTATTACGCACAAAAAAATGAATACTCCCCCTGCTAGCTGGGACTCACCTTGGTGGGAAGCTGACTTGTGGGCCTACTAAGTTGACGGGGACGGAGGGCTTTGTCAACTTAGTCAATATGAACAATTCTAGCTCTAGTGACCGTACGATGTCCATCCAACGGCCGTAGTGCTTCTTCAACCTCTGGTCTTCTTGCTCTAGCCGCCCAAAGTAGCATCGGTCGTGCGCTTTGCTCCTGCCTCCGTGGCGGCTGTCTTTGCCTTGGAGCCTCACCGCCTCCATCGACTCCCACCGCTGGCAGGCCATCCCTCCCTCCTCTCCCACACCCCTGTTATTACTGCGGCGGCGGCGTGCCGCCGAACCAGTGAACCCTCGTACTCTGTCGCGTGGGCATCCCTGCGCGTCTTCCCGGCTTCGCGTCGTCCCTTCCTAGGCCTTGCCGTCGTCCACCGCCGTGGTGCTCTCGGCGCAGCATGGTCAATGCGGTCAACGACCGAATTCCATCGGAAGAATACTGTACATGAAGAGGCTGACAGCTGGGTCCACGGCAGCCACAAGGAAGTGCCTCCTTATAATCGGAAAATAATTATTCCTCCACGACAGCGAGGGACCCACGGACGGGCCACCGGTATTCGCGAAAAAAGTTTGCCCACATTGCTGGGACCCACCCGACGGGCCACCGTATTCGCGAAAAAACGTTCCCTGCTTGTCGGCTCGGACACGCCGGAAGTGCCTCCTTATTACGCACAAAAAATGAATACCCCCTGCTAGCTGGGACCCACCTTGGTGGGAGGCTGACTTAATGGGCCTACTAAGTTGGCCGGGGGCGAAGGGCTTTGTCAACTTAGTCAATATAAATGATTCTAGCTCCGGTGACATACGATGTCCATCCAGCGGCCGTAGTGCTTCTTCAACCTCTGGTCTTCTTGCTCGGCCGCCCAAAGCAGCACCGGTGGTGCCGCATGCTCCTGCTTCCCGTGGCGGATGTCTTTGCGGAGGCCTCACCGCCCCTACTATTCCCACGCTTGCTAGGCCCTCTGGCGACGGCAGCCTCACACCGCAGCAGAACGGTGAACCCTCGTACTCTCTCTCGCGGGCTTCCCTTTGCGCGTCTTCCCGGCTCCCGTCGTCCCTTTCCTAGGCCTCGACGCCGTCCACGGCCCTAGTGCTCTCGGCCGGCGTGGTCAGCGTGGTCAAGGCGACTTCCATCGGACGTGAAGCTGTATGTGGAGAGGTGACAGCTGGGTCCTGACGCATGACAAGGAAGTTTCTCCTTATTACGCGGAAAATAATTATTCCTCCACCTGACAGCGGGGACCCACCGGACAGGCCACAGTGTTTCGTGAAAAAAATGTTTCCCCCCTGACGGCTGGGACCCACTAGCTGCACCTTCGCACACAAGGAAGTGCGTCCGGGCAAAAAAACGATTCGCCGACATTGCTGGGACCCACCAGCTACATCTTCTACGCAAGGAAGTGTGTCGGGCAAAAATGAGCGATTAAGCCCCTTGGCTCTTTGGTACCCACCAGCTACATCTTCGCACGCAAGGAAGTGCATCGGGCAAAAAAAAAACAATTCGCCCCCACATTGCTGGGACCCACCAGCTACATCTTCGTGAGCAAGGAAGTGCACGGCGGTCGGGACCACACTGGTCAGCGTGCGTACGTTGTCATTCGGTCGCGAACATATGCGTACATATATTACGGTGGATGTAGAGGCGGCGCACGTGTCGTAGTAGGCGTGCACATAACATGTACACGTCGTCTGCATGGCGATGGTGCAAGAAAGAAAATACGACACGCACGTACATACGGGCAGGGTCTCTAACGCCTATCGCGCATACGTACATGGCTGGGTCGGAGCGGAGAAACAGCGTCGTCGTCGTGTTCATGGGGAGCCAACGGCTGGGTCGGAGCGGAATGTGTGGTCGTGTCCGCCGGGAGGCTTGGGCGGAACAAGCGATGGAAGCGAGGCTGGCGTACCGCACAATGGAGAAGCGGCCTTGTGTTCGACCGACCACGTTGAAGCGGGTCTGTTGATCGGGAGGGGCTGGCGCGCACGCAAAAGCGGAGAAGCGGACCTCCTACGGTCGAAGCGGGGGTCTGTTGATCGGGAGGGTGTGGCGTACCGCAAAAAGCGGAGAAGCGAACCTCCTACGATCAAGCAGGGGTCTGTTGATCGGGAGGGTGTGGCGTCTGACAAAAGCGGGCCTAAAGCGGACTTGTGTTGGAGTGCTACGGTCGAAGCAGGGGGTGGGGAGGGTGTGGAGTACCGCAAAAGCAGGACTCCACGGGATCTGTTCATCTCCACCGTCGACCTCCTCCGGCCTCCACGGGCTCCTGTTCATCCAGCCTCCACAGCGCTTCTCCACGGATCTTGTTCAACAACCCTCCACGGGCACCCTCCACCGTCTCTGTTCATCCAGCCCTCCACACCACGGGGTCTGTTCAACCACCCTCCACGGCCACCCTCCACCGTCTCTGTTCATCCAGCCCTCCACACCACGGGTTCCGGTTCATCCAGAGGCAACGCCACCGCTCACTATTCATCAACCCCCGCAACGCTCACTTTGTTCATCCAGGCAGCATCGATCGGCTTGAGTTAGCAGCAATAGCGAAGGAATCGCTCCATCGGGTTCAGTTATGTCACATCCCTAGTTCTGGTATGCACTGAGCTAGCTAGTCATGTGATGCATCATGTTTAAATTCTTTTGAAATTGAAATGGGGATTGCCTAAACCCTAGCATTAAAGGAATTCAAATAGGTTCAACCAAAAATATTTGTCAGTGAATCCAAATGGCTTTAGAAAATGTTCATCATTTTTGGAAAAATGCTATAAACCATAACGGAGGTGCTGCACATTTTCATGACATATTTGGTCCTTTGGATTAATTCATTAAGTATTTGAATTGGAGCATTTAATGCCTATAAATATTTTAAATGCTTCAATATTTACGAAAACAATTGAGGGCTGTTGGAAATAATTCAAATAGTGCCCACAATTTTTGTCGAGATTTTACAAAATGAGTTAGTATTTTTACTAATTCAAAACAGATCAAAATAAATAGAAAGCAGAAACAAAATTAGAAAAGAGAGAGAGAGGCTTACGGCCTTACGGGTAGCCACAGACAACCAGTCCACGAGCCGGCCTAGCCCAACCTAGCGAGGGCAGGTTTGTCTTCAACCCCGCCAGAGGACAAGTCGTGGCAGAGCGCGCGTCGCCGGTCGCCACCTCCTGCTTCGACGTGTCCCAGCCGCCCCCGACCCTCCAGCGCTCCGTTGGAACGCCCCGTGTCCCCTTGCTCCTCTCCCTCACTCGCTGCACCCTCTCTCCCTCCCCTGATTTTCTTTCCGAGCTCACCCGAGAGTCGCCGTCGCCGCCGATCGCCATAGCCGCAGCCACGACCATCCCCTAGCCCAACCACCGTGACCAATAGCTCCGCAAGGACCTGAAGCATCTCCTCGACGAGCCACGCAAGCCGGGTTTCACGGCAACACCGCCGGCCATCACCATCAAATTCGTCGGCTCCGGACCGTCCCCGACCTCGCCGAGCGTCCCGTCGTCATCGCTGTGAGCTCCGCCTTCTTCTCCCCTGTTCCCCGTGCCCGTACGCACCCTCTAGCCGCCCTAATCACCGGTGCCGATTGCTCCTCGCCGTCGGCCGTGGCCACAACCGCGCAAGCTCACTTCCGAGCACACCACCGCCCTCACCGCACTCGCAGGAGCGCAAAACGCCACCCCACGCGCCTCGCCGTGCTCCCTAGCGCCGTGTTCGACCTCGGCCGAGCTCCGACGACCACCTAGGTCGTCGCCGGCGACAACTCCGGTCACCCCAGCCTCCGCCACCATTACGGTTGGATGCGGACGAGCATCCGCATCCGTGGTGAGCAGCGCGCAAGCGGCGCGCTCGTAGGCGAATCGGCGACCACACCACGCTTGAACCCGCCGTGACTAAGCGCCGGCGACCACGATTCCGTTGACCGGCGTGGTTTGACCCCACTGCCGGTTTGACTTTCCCCTCTCTCATCGACTTGCGGGCCCGCCGACTAATTACTCTAGTTAGCACTAACTAACTAGTTAGGTTAGTAACTATAGTCACTGACTAGAGGGCCCTGCCCAGTTAGTTAGGGCTAACTAACTTAGTTAGTTGACTGGGTCACTGACCAGTGGGCCCCACTGGTCAGGTTTGACCTGGTCGATGTCTGTTGACCGCTGACGTCGTAGTGACGTAGTGCTGACGCAATTAGTTATTTTCTGGATTTAATTTAATTCAGGAAATTCCAGAATATATCCAAAACTTCAAAAAATTCATATAAATTCAACCGTAACTCAGATTGAAATAATTTATATATGAAAAATGATCAGAAAAATGCAATCTACCCATCTGTACCATTTTCATGCATGTTAGAACAACTTATAGCTGCTGTTTAGCACAAATCATATAAATGGCATTTGAATTTCACATATGAGGTTTGGATTTGAACTTAGGGTTCAAACCAACTTCATTTAACTTTGTTGTTAGCTGCATTAGCTCAAAACCACATCATATTGCCATGTCACATTCATGCATCATATTGTTGCATTGCATTGATTGTGTTCTCCCTTGTTTGCCGGTATTTGTCCCTCTCGGTGAGCGGCGTACGGCGATGAGTTCGATGACACCGATGAAGAACTATATTATCTTGAAGTGCGAGCAAGCAAAACCCCTTGTTCATTCCGATATAATCCCACTCTCTCGATCCTGCTCTATTTTACTGCATTAGGACAACAACGACTCATGTGTTACTTGCTGCGGTAGCTGAACCCCTTTATCCTCTGCATGACCTACCATTCCACAGTAATTAGATGAAACCCACTAGCATGAGTAGGAGTTGTTTGAGCCCTGTTGTGCCTACTCATTCATGCTTGTTTGTCATGCCTGCTACTTCTTAGAGTTGAGTCAGGTCTGATTCTTCGGGAATGAATTGGAATGGTTGTGTGAACATGTCCTACTGTGTGTGAGCTAAGTGTGTGAACATGATTTGGTAAAGGTAGCGGTGAGAGGCCATGTAGGAGTACATGGTGGGTTGTATCATTGCAGCCGTCCTCAGGAACTGAGTTCTGTGTTTGTGATCCATGACCGATTACTACCACGCATTGGAATGCTTAAGTGCCCCTCTCGACTTCTTAACCATCCTTGTTCTCTGTCCAGGAGTTGCAACTAGTTTCTGGTGTTTGTAGGATATGTGTTGGGGGCCGTGCGTAGCGCTGACCCTAGGGGTGGGCTATGTTGCGGTAGATACACTGTGGCCCGGTGTACCGATTCGCCCGTTTGGTGTCTCGGGAACCCTGCACACATCGTTCGGGGCCGTTAGTGGAAACCTCGGCCGGACTCCCTGCGGATGGAACCCGAATAGGCGATAAACCTGGAATAGAGACTTGAATATTTATGTAGGTCGTGGCCGACACCCTCGCTGGGCTTCCACTTGAAGGTTGTCGAGTACATGTCGTGTAAACGGCGGTAAGTGGTGAGAGCGTGTGTGAAGAAGTACACCCCTGCAAGGTTAATGTGATCTATTCGAATAGCCATGTCCGTGGAAAAGGACTTCTGGGTTGCCTATATCAGTTCATAGACAAGTGAAAGTGGATACTCTAAAATACGCAAGATAAGCGTGAGTGCTATGGATGGCGTTCTCGTAGGGAGACGGGAGCGGGTCCATAGTGGTGTATTGATATGGTGAATATGTGGACTCGTGCGCCACCTCAAAAGAGTTACTTGCGGTCATAGTTCGGGATAGCCACCGAGTCAAAGCTGGCTTGCTGCGGTCAAACTCCACCACCCCTTTTGATAATGATGCATATGTAGTTAGTTTCAAGTAAGTCTTCTTGAGTACAATTGTACTCACGTTTGCCTATTTTATGTTTTGCGAGAGGCGTCGGTCTCGCTAGTAGTTCGCTTGGACTTGACGTTTAGCTTGTTACCTCAGCTACGATCTTGTGCCCTCGGCAGATCTGGTAGATAGTCGGGCTTCTCAGCCTTTTTCATTTGTAGATGTACGTACTCGGACATGTTAAGCTTCTGCTTGTGCTTTGACTTGTATGCTCGAGTGTTGGGTCATGAGACCCATGTTTGTAATATCTCGCTCCTCGGAGCCATGAATAAATATTTGAGTCGAGAGTTATGTTGTGATGCCATGTTGTATTTACACATATTGAGCATATTGTGTGTATGTTTGAAATGCTTGGTATGTGTGGGATCCGACAATCTAGTTGTTTATCCTTGGCAGCCTCTCATATGGGGAAATGTAGTCTAGTGCTTCTGAGCGATAGTAGTCCGCTTCTGACCGGTTCACGGAGTCCTGCTAGCCCAAGACTCTTGCTTGGACACTTGGTGGCGGCATGTGTTTCACTTCGTTCTGTATCCGTCCCTTCGGGAAATGTCACGCGGTGACATCCGAGTCCTTCCTAGCCTGCTACAGCCGGGTTACGGAGTCCTGTCAGCCCAGTGCTACAGCCCGGATTCACACGTTGATGACCGACATGCTTGATGTGATTCATGTATGCATGTCCCCATGGGCTGGTGCTGTTTTGGGTTCACGACTAGCCATGTCGGCCCGGGTACTCTGTCATATGGATGCTAGCGACACTATCATATACGTGAGCCAAAAGGCGCAAACGGTCCCGGGCCATGGTAAGGAGACACCCGTGGGAATACCGTGCGTGAGGCCGCAAAGTGATATGAGGTGTTACCGGCTAGATCGATGTGACTTGGAATCGGGGTCCTGATAGCTTTGGTATCAGAGCCTGACTGCCTATAGGATTACCAAGCCAAACTGGTCGAAGTTGTGTCTAGAAATGCTTTAGTTATGTGTAACATCCCAAATTTCCTATTTGGAATGTTTTACAATTATAGCTAAGCATCTATGCATTTTGTTTGAATTTGAGTGGCATTTGAAGTTTCAGAAGTTTTGGAGTTGTTGGAATTTGAATTCAAAGTTTGGCAGTTGAAATTTATTTCAAACCAATGCCTGACAATACTTGAGACAAAGTATGAGAGGAGTAAACATGACACTCAAAAAATGTCAGAAGAAAACATTGCCAAAAAGTTTGAATTCAAATTTGAGTTTTATTTGGAATTTTGAAAAAAAAGATTTTTTATAAAGTTTGAATTTTGCCCCTGGAAAAATGTTCAAATTATAGGGAATATTCCCCTGATCATTTTGATATATATATGTCCTATATAAAATATTTACATTTATATATTTTTCTCTCTCTCAAAAATTCAAAAAAATATAGAAAAGGACCCAGGCGCCAGCCAGGCCAGCCCCGGCCCAGCTAGCACCCAGGCGGCCCACCAGGCGCAGCCCGAGCTAGCCCACGCTGACTCAGCGCCCCCCTCGCCCGAAACCCCTCCGCACCGGTCGACCGACCCGATCCCCCTCTCTCCTCTCACGACACCGGGCCCCACCCCACCTTCTTCCTCCCACACCAACCCGCTAACCACCGCGCGCCGCTCTCGGAACCCCGAGATCCCGGGATCTCCTCCCGATCCCTCCCATGATCGCCCCTCGCCCAAGTCGTGCCCCCTATATATACCTCCCCCTCGACCCGTTTCCCCCTCGCCCCTCGCCTGACCCTCTCCTCGCCAGATCGTCATGGAACCCAGAGGCGCCGCCAGGCCATTGTCGCCAGACCGCCACCCCGACCACCTCGACCTCGCCCGACTCCACCCCGAGCCCCCCCTTGCTCCGCCGAACCCGCCGGAGGCCTCCGCCGTCGTCCCCGAGCACCGGAGACCCCCGCACCGTCGCCGCCCGAGCTGCCGTCGCCGTCGCCGCCACGGTGAGTCGCCGGACTCCCCTCTGCCATTCGATCTAGATCGACGCTCTAGATTAGATCCCGAAGCGGTAGGTTTTAGTTTTATAAAACCGGGTTTAGTTCCGGTTTTAGTTAGGGTTTTTATTAGACCGGCCCGAAGCGGTTTAAAGCCTCGGGCACGATTTAGTTATATTACGCCGAGCGCTAGATAGGCCCATTAAGCGCCGGTTTTCGTTTTAGTTTTATTTTTCGTTTTCTGTTTTAACAGAATAGTTTCAGTTTTGTAAAATTCATATCTTTTAATCTACTTAATATTTTTAAGTGATTCTTTTTTTGTTGGTTTGCAAATTTATTGTAGTTTCTGTAGAAAATATAATTAGTCATGTTAAAATTATTTAAATTTGCTTTCTTTTAGATTTAGACAGAATAGTAATTCTGCTATAAAATGAGTTAGGAATATTATTTTTTTGTGATTCTTTTTGTCACAACTTTGTTTTGACCTTACCTAACCGTAGGTATTTATTTGGGCAATTTTAGAATTAATAAAAAAATAGTTTTAATCAGAATCATGTTATTCCTATTTATTTAACTAGCTACTGTTTTCCTATTGTTTTAATTAGCAAATAAATTTATTTTTCCTATGTGATAGTTTATTCTAGGTTAGTTTCTGTAACTTTAGAGCATGAACTTTTATTTATAATAAATAAAACTTTTATTTTATTTTTCTTACTAGAATTTGCTATAGGCCTAATAGGAGTTTTATAATAGATTTTAATGTGATTCTTTTTGCTCCTAGTTGCATGATGAATTCTTTTCTGTTAGGTAGCAAAAACCCATGCTTAGGTTCTGTTAAGAAAAATTTTGTTATGCAAAACTATTTCTTAGTTGTTGCTTGATGTAGGAAAACAATGAGTTGGGTTTCTTCGAGTTTTTCTTTGGGTTTTGATTCGTTTGTTTTGTGTGTTATGTTAGCATGCTATTATGTTAAGTGATCATATGCTATATGCTTATTATGATTGTTGTTTGCCTCGGTAGAATTTCCGGAGTGCGAAGCTTGCTACCACGAGTCCCTAGCTTTCGAAGATCGTCAGCAAGGCAAGTCATTGATCATAATTTTCTTTACTATGCCTATGATTTTATTGCATTAGAATTATACCTCCCCCACCATGCATACAGTAGGTGAATTTGAAGTTATGTTCTTGAGTAGTATCATGAGGTAGGATGAACCCAATCCCCCTTGTTACCATTGCCCGGGACGAAGTAGTTTATTTTTGCTATGCTCGTAGACGGGGTTGGTTGAGTGAATCATAAGGGAGATGTGAGAGTCAAAGATGATGACAACCCCATGACTTCAAGATCAAGATGGACTTCAAAATTCACTACTGGGTGGAGGACGGTTGACGGGCACCCTGGAGAACCCAGTGGTTGGCCGGGATGCATGGAGAAGCGCCATGACATCTTGCGGAAAGCTTCACCCAGCGAAGAGGCGGATGGATACCCCATTGACGGAAGCTTACTGTGCAGCCGCAAGCCATTATGGGCTCGGCTTGGTCAACCCTAGTTGTGACTCTGGCGGACGGTGCTACGAGATGTAGAAGAGCGGTAGGATTGGATGGGTACGGCGGTGGCGGAGGAACTCTTGGAAGACCTGTTTCGTTCGTCCGTCTTCAAACACCATGAAGTGCGAAGACTTAAAAGGAGGAGCGATTCTTGCGGGTAAAGTCATAAACCTCAGAGAGTGAAGATCTAATCGGTTAGCCGTGTCCCGATTCACGGACAATTTGAGCCTCTGGAACTTGGAAGTATTCGAAATCTCAACACTGAAATTAATAAATTAATTGAGGGATTATTTAATAATTGGGAATGAGACATTGGTTGGCGGAACCATCTCAATAACTACCAACAATTTTGTAGTAATTGCAAACAAGTCCATTATTGTAGGGAAAAAGCGGCTTTTCGCAAAACAATGAAACTTAGAGCCCCACACCAAATTGCATATAGTGTTAGTAATTTTATTGTTATTCTCTCTTCATGACTTGCCAGCATATTCAAAATGCTGACCTACACGGCTGCAACGTCTTATGTTGCGAGGAGTATTCGATCGGGAGTGAGGCTACGCTCCGCGCTTGGCGATTGCCCTTTGGAGTCGGATGGACTCGCTATTCTTCTCGCTTCCGCAGCTTTACTTAGTTTATTTCTCATGAGTTGGCCTTGACCGAATTTATTCTATTGTAATAAAGACTCGATATGAGAATCGTGTAATAAATTCAGGTGTGATTGAACTTTGATTATTTCATCAATGTCTTTGTGAGTGCCGGCATGATCTTGGGATGAATACAGAACACGAGACTTGACCGATTTTGGGTCGGGTCGCTCTGAGAGATGGTATCGAGCACACGCTGACCGTGGGGCGTAACCCCTAGATCGGAAAGCCATATGAAGAGACTATTTATTTTATGTCCTTATCATTCCGTAATTCTCCCTGTTCATTTCGACTTCTCTCCGATTTTCAACATTCTAGATGGCGCGAGTTCACCCAGTTTGCTACGAGTTTTGCGGCCAGATGAGGCGATGCCTTTCGGCAAGAAGCTGGTGCAGATCGTGAAGAAGCTGAAGATTGCTCGCCCTCGATCACCGGAAGCCTACCAATGCACTTCCGGCGGATACCGCTTCTGAGGATTGAGGTGCACATTCGGGGAGGACCTTCGGAGGACATTGAGCCTATTGACTTTGAGTTTACTGATTTCAACTGGATCCTCGGAAGAGACATGGCGATTTATCGTGCACTTGGACATCTCCGAGAAGAGTACAGGGCCGAGCTCGACCCATCAGACCTCGCCATGATTTCTCGCAGAGCAAGGAACGGAGATATCATCCGTACCGTAGAGGACGACTCCATTCTCTCATATGTCCAAGACTTGGAGTGTCTCCTCAGGAAACGGGAGATCCAGACTCGCCGTAACTCGAAGGTACACAGGAGGTTGTTGTTCCGTGGCTGGGCTGGAGGAGAAGGCACACAGAGACTTCCTTGACCATGAGGAAGAAATCGCGGATTTCATGGAGAGAGTCGACAAGTGAAGATGGATGTTGCCGCATTAGAGGAAAAGATGGACTTGGGAGAAGACCTTTTTCCAAGTGGAGATGACGGACCTCTCGTGAGCAATGACCAGGATTATGAAGGGAGCTCCACTGAAGAAAGCCGCAAGAGGAGGCGCCGCATCAGAGGACGCCACACCGGAGGACGCCGCACCAGAGGACGCAAGGATAATTGATGAAGACATTTAGTCGACCGCCATGTTATTTTATTTTCGTTGATCAGTTAGGTCGTTATTTTCGATTAGTCGTGTGATATTTGTAATCGAGATTGAACCATGTTTGAGATGATTGAATAAATGATTGGTGTGATTATGATTGTGCATTCATATGGGTAGTGATATTTTCTCATTAGACCCTTGTTCTATTCTAATTTTCTCATCCACTCCAAAACACCAGATGCCTCCGAGGCGTGACCCGGTCTCAACTTCCGCGGAGCTCACCCGGCTGATCCAGCAGCAGAATGCCCTCATGCGGATGCTCATCGAACGAACAACAACAACAACAACAACAACAATCCACCGCCACCACCCCTGCTGACAACTTGACTCGCTTCCTAAGGCTGAATCCGCGGTGTTCTCTAGCAGACCGAGGCGATTGTGGCCGATGATTAGCTCCGCAAGGTCGGAAGGAGTTAGTCACTGTTGGATGCACAGATGCAGAGAAAGTGCGCTTTGCCGCACATCAACTTGATGGACCTGCAGCCTCTTGGTGGGAGAACTACACCGCCACTTATCCCATTGCCACCATCACGTGGGATCGGTTCCAGCAAGCTTTCCACACCGCTCATGTTTCAGCTGGAGCCATGAGTCTGAAGAAGCGTGAGTTCCGCAACTTACGCCAGGGGAACCGTACTGTGGGGCAGTACGTGGATGAGTTCAGCAAGTTAGCTCGCTATGCCCCGGATAATGTGGCCACAGATGCCGCAAAGCAGGAAAAGTTTCTCGAGGGACTCAATGACGAGCTGGGTATGCAGCTAATGGTGGCTACCTTCAATAACTACCAGGAGCTGGTAGACAAGGCCACCATACTTGAAGGCAAGCAGCAGCAGATTGATAGCATAGCGGAAGTATGGTGCAGGGAAGTACAACTCGGAGCTCGCGAAGCCCGTTATGCCCCATACTCAGGAGGGCATACCCATCACAACCATGGAGGACATAACCATGGAGGAAATGGGAACAACCGCAACCAGGACAACAAGTCAAGCAATGGAAATGGCAATGGAAACGGCAATGGAAACGGCAATGGCAACCAGCATCGTCCTGCCCCGGCTCAGAAAGATCTGAGTCACATCACATGTTTCAAGTGCCAGAAAACATGGCACTATGCCACCGACTGCCCGGAGGCCAAGCAGAGGAATGGAAACGGCAATGGAAGCTTAGCGAAGAAGCCCAATCCTTTTCCTCGTGCTCGGGTGAACCACATTGGCGTGGAGGGCGTCTATGATCAGCCGGAATCGTGGTTGGTAAGTTTTATTAAATTCACATCCGATATTGGTACTCTTTGATTACGGTGCAGCGCATTCATTCATATCAAGGGTAGTTGTGGAAAAATACGGGTTGCCCACTAGAACCCTTAGAAGCCCTCTTCACGTCGGTTCGCGGGAGGAGAAATGATGGCGAGGCTTAGGCTGTCATGCAACCCTCAACATCGGAAATCATAAATTTCCCGAGACCTCATAGTATTGGAAACCCAGACCTTGGATGTAATCCTAGGCATGGATTGGTTGACGAAGTTTGATGGAAACATAGGCTGTGCCAAGAAGTCGATTCTGCTCACCACCCGGGCGTAAGAGGATCAAGTATGTATCCGGGCGTAGCGGATGAAGAATCGGTGAATTCCCTCACGGGAGTTGTTCAGGGGAAGTGCGATGGTGCAAGATTTTCCCGATGTGTTTCGGAGGAATTACGAGAATGCCACAGACAGAGACATTGAATTTCTGATTGAGTTATTGCCGGCACAACCCCAATATCCAAGAGACCCTATCGGATGCCCCGAGCGATTTGAAAGAGATCAAGAATCAAATTAATGAGTTATTGGAGAAGGATATATTCGCCAAGCTCATCACCTTGGGAGCCCTAGTTCTCTTGGTAGAGAAGAAGGATGGAACCACGAGAATGGTTGTGGATTATCGTTTGTTGAGCAGCGTGACCATCAAGAACAAGTACCCTCTGCCGATGATTAATGATCTATTTGATCAGCTAGTTGGAGCCAAAGTATTCTCCAAGATCGATCTTGATCGAGGTATCATCGATTGAAGATCCGTGAAAAGGATATACCCAAAACAGCATTCACCACGGTATGGTTTATATGAGTATACCGTCATGTCATTCGGATTGACTAATGCCCTGCATACTTCATGAATTTGATGAATAAGGTATTTATGGAATATCTGGACAAGTTTGTCGTGGTGTTCATCGATGATATACTGATTTTCTCCAAGAGCGAGGAAGAGCATAAGGAACATTTGCGTCTAGTTCGGAGAAACTTGAGAACATCAGTTGTATGCCAAGTTCAGCAAATGTGAATTTTGGCTGAAGGAAGTCGGATTCCTCGGACATGTTATTTCAGGAGAAGGAATAGCAGTTGACCCGCCAAGGTTGAATCAGTCACCGATTGGCGATCACCCACCTCGATCAAGGAGATCCGCAGTTTTCTCGGACTCGCAGGATATTATCGAGGTTTATTGAAAATTTCTCGAAGATTGCCAAGCCCATGGTGAGCTGTTGAAGAAGGATGCCAAGTACATTTGGACCGAGGATTGTGAAGCCGGTTTCGAGGAATTGAAGAAAGCGTTTGGTTACAGCCCGATACTGATTTTGCGGACATACACAAGGATTACGGTATATTGTGGCGCTTCTCATCGGGGACTCGGAGGAGTACTCATTCAGGAAGGAAAAGTTGTAGCTTATACCTCCGGACAGCTCGACCTCACGAGATGAATTATGCCACACATGATTTGGAGTTAGCAGCCGTAGTGCATGCACTCAAGACACAGAGACATTTCCTTATCGGAAACCGTTGTGATGTTTACACAGATCATAAGAGCTTGAAGTATATTTTCACGCAGAAAGAGTTGAACCTCGAGCAGAGGAGATGGCTAGAGTTAATCAAGGACTATGACATGAGATTGCATTACCACCCAGAAAGGCTAATGTTGTAGCAGATGCCTTGAGCCGTAAGAGTTATGTGAATACTCTTATAGCGGAGGATTACCCAGGAGTTAGTCGATGACCTCGAGATCTCCGATGGAGATAGTTCGAGAGGATATGTTGCAACTCTGGAAGTTCAGTCCACTTTGGCGAAAGAATTCGTGAAGCCCGTAAGTCGGACAAGGAAATTGATGAGATAAAGAAAAGATGAATGAAGGAAAAGCTAAAGGGTTTCGTAAGGATGAATACTGAGCTATATGGTTCGAGGATCGTATTTATGTACCCAATGATCCCGAACTCAGGAAGCTAATTCTTCAGAGGCTCATGATTCACCGTACTCGATTCACCCGGTAACACCAAGATGTATCTGGATTTGAAGGAAAGTTTACGGTGGGCGGTATGAAGAAGGATATTGCCGAGTGCGTAGCAGTATGCGATGTTTGCCAGCGAGTAAAGGCGGAACATCGAAGCCAGCAGGGTTACTTCAACCTTTGCCGATTTCGAGTGGAAATGGGAAAAACTTGGAATGGATTTTATCACAGGATTACCCGGGACCCGTTCAGGTTATGATTCCATCTGGGTAGTGGTTGATCGATTGACCAAGGTAGCTCACTTCATTCCGTGAAGACTACCTATACCAGTGCTAAGTTAGCCAAGATATACATGACCAGAATCGTATATCGCATGGAGTTCGAGGAGTATCGTGTCGGATAGAGGAACACAATTTACCTCAAAGTTTTGGAATCGGTTGCATGAAACTTTGGAGTGCGAGGCTGGAGTTGATACAGCCTTTCATCCATGAGCAGATGGATGACCGAGAGAGTCAACCAGATTACGGAGGACATGTTGAGAGCTTGTGTGCTAGACTATGGGTCTAGCTGGGATGATAATTTACCATACGCGGAGTTTTCCTACAATAACAGTTATCAGACCGATCGAAGATGGCCCCTTTCCAAGCTCTATACGGAAGGAGGTGCAGAACACCATTGTTGTGGGATGGTGTTGGAGATCGAACACTTTTCGGTTCCGATCTTATCGAGATTCGAAGAGAAATCAAGCTGATTCGAGATAGGCTCAAGATAGCTCGATCGAGGCGGAAGAGTTATGCCGACGATGGCGCAAGGAAGTAACTTACGAAGCGGGAGATCGAGCATATCTTCGTGTGTCCCCACTTCATGGAATCAAGAGGTTTGGTGTCAAAGGAAAGTTAGCACCCCGATTCATTGGCCCCTACAAAATCCTCGAGCGTCGTGGAGAAGTTGCTTACAAGTTGGAATTGCGGAAGGATTGTCCGGAGTTCATGATGTCTTCCATGTTTCTCACCTGAAAAAGTGTCATGCCGACATGGCGATATTCCGTTGAGAGACACGGTGCCCTAGAGGCCATATAGCTCGGCGGTGATCGACTTATAAGGAGAAACCCGTCCGAATTCTCGAGACTGCGAACATAGTCACCGCAGCAAGATCATCAAGTTTTGCAAGGTCTTTGTGGAGTCATCACTCCGAGGAGGAAGCCACCTGGGAGCGAGAAGAAGACCTCCTTCGAGACCACCCGCACCTATTTGCTAGCCAACCCGAATCTCGAGGGCGAGATTCATCTTAAGGTGGGTAGGTTTGTAACATCCCAAATTTCCTATTTGGAATGTCTTACAATTATAGCTAAGCATCTATGCATTTTGTTTGAATTTGAGTGGCATTTGAAGTTTCAGAAGTTTTGGAGTTGTTGGAATTTGAATTCAAAGTTTGGCAGTTGAAATTTATTTCAAACCAATGCCTGACAATACTTGAGACAAAGTATGAGAGGAGTAAACATGACACTCAAAAAATGTCAGAAGAAAACATTGCCAAAAAGATTGAATTCAAATTTGAGTTTTATTTGGAATTTTGAAAAAAATGATTTTTTATAAAGTTTGAGTTTTGCCCCTGGAAAAATGTTCAAATTATAGGGAATATTCCCCTGATCATTTTGATATATATATGTCCTATATAAAATATTTACATTTATATATTTTTCTCTCTCTAAAAAATTCAAAAAAAAAATAGAAAAGGACCCAGGCGCCAGCCAGGCCAGCCCCGGCCCAGCTAGCACCCAGGCGGCCCACCAGGCGCAGCCCGAGCCAGCCCACGCCGACTCAGCGCCCCCCTCGCCCGAAACCCCTCCGCACCGGTCGACCGACCCGATCCCCCTCTCTCCCTCTCGCTGACACCCGGGCCCCACCCCACCTTCTTCCTCCCCACGCCAACCCGCCAACCACCCGCGCCGCCGCTCGCCAGAAACCCCGAGATCCCCGGGATCTCCTCCCGATCCCCTCCCGCGATCGCCCCCTCGCCCAAGTCGTGCCCCCGACTATATATACCTCCCCCTCGACCCCGTTTCTCCCCCTCGCCCCCTCGCCCGACCCCTCTCCCTCGCCGCATCGCTCGCCGGAGCCCGAGTGCGCTGCCGCGCCATTGTCGCCGCACCGGCCACCCCCGACCACCTCGACCTCGCCCGACTCCACCCCGAGCCCCCCCTTGCTCCGCCCGAACCGCGGAGGCCTCCGCCGTCGTCCCCGAGCACCGGAGACCCCCGCACCGTCGCCGCCCGAGCTGCCGTCGCCGTCGCCGCCACGGTGAGTCGCCGGACTCCCCTCCGCCGTTCGATCTAGATCGACACTCTAGATTAGATCCCGAAGCGGTAGGTTTTAGTTTTATAAAACCGGGTTTAGTTCCGGTTTTAGTTAGGGTTTTTATTAGACCGGCCCGAAGCGGTTTAAAGCCTCGGGCACGATTTAGTTATATTACGCCGAGCGCTAGATAGGCCCATTAAGCGCCGGTTTTCGTTTTAGTTTTATTTTTCGTTTTCTGTTTTAACAGAATAGTTTCAGTTTTGTAAAATTCATATCTTTTAATCTATTTAATATTTTTAAGTGATTCTTTTTTTGTTGGTTTGAAAATTTATTGTAGTTTCTGTAGAAAATATAATTAGTCATGTTAAAATTATTTAAATTTGCTTTCTTTTAGATTTAGACAGAATAGTAATTCTGCTATAAAATGAGTTAGGAATATTATTTTTTGTGATTCTTTTTGTCACAATTTTGTTTTGACCTTACCTAACCGTAGGTATTTATTTGGGCAATTTTAGAATTAATAAAAAAGTTTTAATCAGAATCATGTTATTCCTATATATTTAACTAGCTACTGTTTTCCTATTGTTTTAATTAGCAAATAAATTTATTTTTCCTATGTGATAGTTTATTCTAGGTTAGTTTCTGTAACTTTAGAGCATGAACTTTTATTTATAATAAATAAAACTTTTATTTTATTTTTCTTACTAGAATTTGCTATAGGCCTAATAGGAGTTTTATAATAGATTTTAATGTGATTCTTTTTGCTCCTAGTTGCATGATGAATTCTTTTCTGTTAGGTAGCAAAAACCCATGCTTAGGTTCTGTTAAGAAAAATTTTGTTATGCAAAACTATTTCTTAGTTGTTGCTTGATGTAGGAAAACAATGAGTTGGGTTTCTTCGAGTTTTTCTTTGGGTTTTAATTCGTTTGTTTTGTGTGTTATGTTAGCATGCTATTATGTTAAGTGATCATATGTGATATGCTTATTATGATTGTTATTTGCCTCGGTAGAATTTCCGGAGTGCGAAGCTTGCTACCACGAGTCCCTAGCTTTCGAAGATCGTCAGCAAGGCAAGTCATTGATCATAATTTTCTTTACTATGCCTATGATTTTATTGCATTAGAATTATACCTCCCCCACCATGCATACAGTAGGTGAATTTGAAGTTATGTTCTTGAGTAGTATCATGAGGTAGGATGAACCCAATCCCCTTGTTACCATTGCCGGGACGAAGTAGTTTATTTTGCTATGCTCAGAGGCGGGTTGGTTGAGTGAATCATAAGGGAGATGTGAGAGTCAAAGATGATGACAACCCCATGACTTCAAGATCAAGATGGACTTCAAAATTCACTCTTGGGTGGAGGGCGGTTGTGGGCACCTGGAGAACCCGGTGGTTGGCGGGATGCATGGAGAAGCGCCATGACATCTTGCGGAAAGCTTCACCCAGCCCGAAGAGATGGATGGATACCCCATTGACGGAAGCTTACTGTGCAGCCGCAAGCCATTATGGGCTCGGCTTGGTCAACCCTAGTTGTGACTCTGGCGGACGGTGCTACGAGATGTAGAAGAAGCGGTAGGATTGGATGGGTACCGGCGGTGGCGGAGGAACTCTTGGAAGACCTGTTTCGTTCGTCCGTCTTCAAACACCATGAAGTGCGAAGACTTAAAAGGAGGGAACGATTCTTGCGGGTAAAGTGCGCAAACCTCTGCAGAGTGAAGATCTAATCGGTTAGTCGTGTCCCCGGTTACGGACAATTTGAGCCTCTGGAACTTGGAAGTATTCGGAAATCTCAACACTGAAATTAATAAATTAATTGAGGGGATTATTTAATAATTGGGAATGAGACATTGGTTGGCGGAACCATCTCAATAAATACCAACAATTTTGTAGTAACTGCAAACAAGTCCATTATTGTAGGGAAAAACTGGCTTTTCGCAAAACAATGAAACTTAGAGCCCCACAGCCAAATTGCATATAGTGGTAGTAATTTTTATTGTTATTCTCTCTTCATGACTTGCCAGCATATTCAAAATGCTGACCTACACGGCTGCAACGTCTTATTTTGCAAAGGAGTATTCCGATCAGGAGTGAGGCTACGCTCCGCGCTTGGCGATTGCCCTTTGGATTCGGATGGACTCGCTATTCTTCTACGCTTCCGCAACTTTACTTAGTTTATTTCTCATGAGTTGGCCTTCGGCCGAATTTATTCTATTGTAATAAAGACTCGATATGAGAATCGTCTAATAAATTCAGGTGTGATTGAACTTTGATTATTTCATCAATGTACTGTGAGTGCCAGCATGATCTTGGGATGGTACAGACACAGAGACTTGACCGATTTTGGGTCGGGTCGCTACATTATGTAAGGGAATTGATTGTGGAAGGGAACGTAAGGCTCTTTTTACTCCTTTACCTCCTGGCCTTCTGATCTGAGTCATCCTCTTCTCTTCTACGGGGTTTAAGAACTAGGCTTCTCATCTATCTATTAGGATGACGTGTTACTAACCCATAGACCTTTAAGATTGTTGGTTTTAAGCCCCAGTTCAGTTCCTACTATTCCTATATGATAACTGTTGACCTCGGAACCTTGATATTGTGATGTTGAGTGGTTATGCCACCATTTTTGCAGGATGTCTCAAATCATTTTGAGCATTTACAGCCGTTATGTTGTCCGAGTCATCCCAGGTCTCTAAATAGTCTGATGCATTTGCAAAATCCCTTCCTCCCATTTTGGTGTTTGTTTGGGCCAGATTAACCACACTAACCGGTGCGTCGAGGTAATTTATTGCCTTGACATATATGTTGGAGCTATTATTATGACCCTAGGTGTTTAGGGAATCACTTAGTAATCCAGCCATGCTTTATATCCCCAGTGTGATGATTCTGGCCATTATTCTTGAAAGCATCCCGTGATGTTATTAGTTAGTAGGCAATCTATTCCTGGGTTCTTGAACCCGAGATTCACCCTACTTACTTCATGTTGATAGTAATTGCTAGCTCCCTTAGGTTATTAGTAACCTTTGCATTAGCCCTCGAGGTCCGTGGTATTTCCTTCTTCCAAATGCTATGAACCGCTTATGGCGAAGTTCCTCGCTGAACTAAAGGATCACAATCAGTACTCTTGAGGAGTTCTCCATTCATAATTGTGAATCTGCCAGTTCTACTTTCCTGCATGGGTTATCCGGAAGAAACCTGTTGAACTTGATTCGACATACTAACCTATGCATCCACAACTCAGAAAGTTATATGCTCCTCGAGTCGTTCCTCCTTAGTTGTATTCCGACCCCCGTCTGTCAATTGATAGTCAGGAGTAATTGTGCATTCGTGTTCATCGATGCCTATTACTCATGTGGTCCGTCAAGCCCTTCTATTCTGGAATGACTAGGAGAAACAAACTCCAGTACCTCATCCATATCCAGGATTGGGTCAAAGCGGTTGTATTCTGCAGATCAAAATGTCAATTCAGCTTTCGACTCTGTTCTACCCTGAAGTATTTCCATCTTATGTCAAGAATGTCATGGGAATTGCACAACCTCTTAGGAATTCTTGACGTAGTGATACTTCTCACCATCATCATTCATTCCTCGGTCCTCGTGTTGTTGTAACCGGAATGCCGACGAGTGAATTGTGATGTGTGAAATCAATACTCCGAGCAACTCGTTGCTTGGTGGTAAATGGACAATATTCTCATTCTTAGCGTGTTGGTTATTGAATCATCATCCTAAGATTAATCGTGCTACCTAGTCCTTATTCTGGTGCACACTTCGATTGATGAGTTAGGATCTTGTCAAGTCCTCACTCATTTGATCATATCATCTTGCCCTCAAAAGCAAGATTGTTCTCGAGCTTAGTAACACACCGGTGGTTGGTGACTCTCCAAATATCTTCTTGGAAGTGTTACGGGTTGTTTTCGACTGTTATGTTGAGCTCGTGATCAAGTTGGTTTCTTGTGAACCACCCTTTCTCCAAGAATCGTGTTGGATATCCCCTGAGCTAGTTGGTTAAGCTAGACAACAACTTGGAGAGTTGGAAGATAAAAGCTTGCCTAACTTAGTTCGTTCCAAAGGGATATTCTTGTGTAGTGTGTGTTGAAGAAAGATGATATCTTCATCAATTGGTCCCTGTGATCAGTTGCTGGACCTATTGTCTTATCAATCCTTTGATTGAGTGTGGGCTATCGTCAAATCAAATCAGTACCAACGATGCTCGTAATGTTGTCTTACTCGTGGTTGATCCCTCGAGCATACACCATTACATCTTTTGGTCTGACCAATACTATCACCGTGTTCACATGATGATGGAAGTCCAGTGATATGGAAATTCCGACGAGTTGCTGTTGAGCCCATTAGCAGCATTTTGTCTCCCCCATGATTCATGTTGAACATCAACCTAGTGTTGGAAACTTTGTAAGCAATGCCTTCGTGTTCCGTTCATGAAGCCTATGCTTGGATGGAAGAAGTGACTTCCTCGAGTTCACGTGCTTTAGGTGTACGTTGCCGCCATGAATTTGAGAAAGGTTTGTTTTGTTTCCTCTGGAATCGTCCCAAGTTAGTCATGCACGTGCGAAGTGCTCTATGGTTTGATAGGTTGGCCGCCTCCACTCCATATGTGTTTCCTAGCACACCAAGCCACTGACTGATTTGCTCAAGGAGAAGGAACCCCTACATAAGAGCTAATCCGGACTTATGGAAAGACTTCGATATCCTCGATGATGGTTCCCCCACCTGAACTTGGTAGTGTTTAATAAAAGACTACTACGTGGCCATGCTTATGCGGGACAACGTGTTCACTGTTTGTAGCGAACCGCTCATGTTTTGGAGCTTACTACCATAGTCCATCTCCCGAGAATCTCGCAACATCATCTCGTCGATTTGTGTTGCAACCTTACCTTTTCAGACATGCTGAGTCTGAAGTATCCTATCACCAATCGGATCTGAATCTCAGGCATATATGATGGTTGGGACATTCCAACAGTTGCATTTCGTTCCCAGCTTGCACCGTCCTTGTGCCATTTCACTATGGGCTGCCTTTTTAGTAATTCTTGTTCAGGATCATCCTCAAAGTGGTCCTACCATGGGTCCCCTCCTCCTCCGATGATAAGCAAAAATCATCCATTGCGTTGTCTTCAACAAGATAGTCCACATCATCCATTATAGTCCGGGTGTACCATTCCTTTGCACTCCGCCAAACGATCTTTGTGAATTGCCTTAGGCTGGTATGAAGAGTTTCAATGATCACTGAATCAAAAGTAATTCTTTTTGCCACTTAAGGGAATAGTTCCTCGCGTCACCTCCCCTGAGGTGCCCCGTTATTGAATCATGGCAGTTATTTCCTCGCCACCTTGACACCATCCACCGTCTCTCTAAGCGTGGAATTGTTGCCCACTAATCAAACCTCGTTGTTTGTTCTTCCGTCCCTCTCGATGTGTTTTGTGCCTCAACTCGAGATGTTTCAACATCTCATTCCACGAGTTGATCTTGAGTGCTCAATCTTCCAGGAGGTCGTCTCTTATAGAGTCTCTTTTTGTCGCCATCGTGTTGAGTGAAGATCTCGAAGGCAAAGATGTCAAGACCAAGATGATGGAATGAATCAACATCTTCGAGAAGGGCAATTGGATCAAGAAGATTGTGATAGTTTTGTGCCCCTCTGTCCTCTTACCTCACGTCCAGAATCTCGGGACGAGATTCTTGTTTAGTGGGGGTGAGTTGTCACATCCCTAGTTCTGGTATGCACTGAGCTAGCTAGTCATGTGTTGCATCATGTTTAAATTCTTTTGAAATTGAAATGGGGATTGCCTAAACCCTAGCATTAAAGGAATTCAAATAGGTTCAACCAAAAATATTTGTCAGTGAATCCAAATGGCTTTAGAAAATGTTCATCATTTCTAGAAAAATGCTATAAACCATAACCAGAGGTGCTGCACATTTTTCATGACATATTTGGTCACTGGATTAATTCATTAAGTATTTGAATTGGAGCATTTAATGCCTATAAATATTTTAAATGCTTCAATATTTCTGAAAACAATTGAGAGCTGTTGGAAATAATTCAAATAGTGCCCACAATTTTTGTCAGGATTTTACAAAATGAGTTAGTATTTTTACTAATTCAAAACAGATCAAAATAAATAGAAAATGAAACAGAATTAGAAAAAGAGAAAGAGAGGCTTACTGGCCTTACCGGGTAGCCCACCAACAACCAGTCCACGAGCGGCCCAGCCCAACCTAGCGAGGGGCAGGTTTGTCTTCAACCCCTCGCCAAGAGGACAAGTCGTGGCAGAGCGCGCGTCGCCGGTCGCCACCACCTGCTTCGACGTGTCCCAGCCGCCCCCGACCCTCCAGCGCTCCGTTGGAACGCCCCGTGTCCCCTCGCTCCTCTCCCTCACTCGCTGCACCCTCTCTCCCTCCCCTGATTTTCTTTCCGAGCTCACCCGAGAGTCGCCGTCGCCGCCGATCGCCATAGCCGCAGCCACGGCCATCCCCTAGCCCAACCACTGTGACCAATAGCTCCGCAAGGACCTGAAGCATCTCCTCGACGAGCCACGCAAGCCGGGTTTCACCGCAACACCGCCATCGATTCCTTCTTCAACCTCGGGACCGCCGGCCATCACCGTCAAATTCTTCGGCTCCGGACCGTCCCCGACCTCGCCGAGCGTCCCGTCGTCATCGCTGTGAGCTCCGCCTTCTTCTCCCCTGTTCCCCGTGCCCGTACGCACCCTCTAGCCACCCTAATCACCGGAGAAGATTGCTCCTCGCCGCCGGCCATGGCGTAGCCGTGGCCACAACCGCGCAAGCTCGCTTCCGAGCACACCACCGCCCTCACCGCTTTTCGCGAGGCGCAAAACGCCACCCCGCGCCTCGCCGTGCTCCCTAGCGCCGTGTTCGACCTCGGCCGAGCTCCGGCGACCACCTAGGTCGTCGCCGGCGACAACTCCGGTCATCCCAGCCTCCGCCACCATCACGGTTGGATGCGGACGAGCTTCCGCATCCCGTAGCTGAGCCAGCTGGCCAAGCGGCGCTTTGTAGGCGAATCGCGATGCACCACAGCGCTTGAACCCGCCGGCGGCTAAACGCCGGCGACCGCTGACCCGTTGACCGGCCTGGTTTGACCCCACTGCCCGGTTTGACTTTCCCCCTCTCTCTCACTGACTTGCGGGCTCCGCCCGACTAATTACTCTAGTTAGCACTAACTAACTAGTTAGGTTAGTAACTATAGTCACTGACTAGTGGGCCTGCCCGATTAGTTAGGCTAACTAACAGTTAGTTGGTCGGTCAGCGACGATGGGCCCCACTGGTCAGGTTTGACCTGGTCGATGCTGTTGACGCTGACGTCGTAGTGACGTAGTCTTGGCGCAATTAGTTATTTTCTGGATTTAATTTAATTCAGGAAATTCCAGAATATATCCAAAACTTCAAAAAATTCATATAAATTCAACCGTAACTCAGATTGAAATAATTTATATATGAAAAATGATCAGAAAAATGCAATCTACCCATCTGTACCATTTTCATGCATGTTAGAACAACTTATAGCTGCTGTTTAGCACAAATCATATAAATGGCATTTGAATTTCACATATGAGGTTTGGATTTGAACTTAGGGTTCAAACCAACTTCATTTAACATTGTTGTTAGCTGCATTAGCTCAAAACCACAGCATATTGCCATGTCACATTCATGCATCATATTGTTGCATTGCATTGATTGTGTTCTCCCTTGTTTGCCGGTATTTGTCCCCTCTCAGTAGACGACGTACCGACGATGAGTTCGATGACATCGATGAAGAACTATATTATCTTCAAAAGTGCCAGGCAAGCAAAACCCCCTTGTTCATTCCGATATAATCCCACTCTCTCGCTCCTGCTCTATTTTACTGCATTAGGACAACAACGACTCATGTGTTACTTGCTGCGGTAGCTGAACCCCTTTATCCTCTGCATGACCTATCATTCCACAGTAATTAGATGAAACCCACTAGCATGAGTAGGAGTTGTTTGAGCCTGTTGTGCCTACTCATCCATGCTTGTTTGTCATGCCTGCTCTTGCTTAGAGTTGAGTCGGTCGATTCATCGGGAATGAATTGGAATGGTTGTGTGAACATGTCCTCTGTGTGTGAGCTAAGTGTGTGAACACGATTAGGTAAAGGTAGCGGTGAGAGGCCATGTAGGAGTACATGGTGGGTTGTCTCATTGCAGCCGTCCTCGGGAACTGAGTTACGTGTTTGTGATCCATGACCATTTACTACCACGCATTGGAATGCTTAAGTGCCCTCTCGACTTCTTAACCATCCTTGTTCTCTGTCCGGGAGTTGCAACTAGTTTCTGGTGTTTGTAGGATATGTGTTGGGGGCCGTGCGTAGCGCTGACCCTAGGGGGTGGGCTATGTTGCGGTAGATACACCGTGGCCTGGTGTACCGATTCGCCCGTTTGGTGTCTCGGGAACCCTGCACACATCGTTCGGGGCCGTTAGTGGAAACCTCGGCCGGACTCCCTGCGGATGGAACCCGCATAGGCGATAAACCTGTACTAGAGACTTGAATGTTTAGGTAGGTCGTGGCCGACACCCTCGCTGGGCTTCCGCTTGAAGGTTGCCGAGTACATGTCGTGTAAACGGCGGTAAGTGGTGAGCGTGTGTGAAGAAGTACACCCTGCGAGGTTAATATGATCTATTGAATAGTCGTGTCCATGGAAAAGGACTTACGGTTGCCTATATCAGTTCATAGACAAGTGAAAGTGGATACTCTAAAATCGCAAGATAAGTGTGAGTGCTATGGATGGCGTTCTCGTAGGGAGACGGAGCGGGTCCATAGTGGTGTATTGATATGGTGAATATGTGGACTCGTGCGCCACCTCAAAAGAGTTACTTGCGATCGTAGTTCGGGATAGCCACCGAGTGAAAGATGGCTTGCTGCGGTCAAACTCCACCACCCCTTTTGATAATGATGCATATGTAGTTAGTTACGATGTAAGTCTTCTGAGTACAATTGTACTCACGTTTGCCTATTTTATGTTTTGCGAGAGGCGTCGGTCTCGCTAGTAGTTCGCTTGGACTTGACGTTTAGCTTGTTACCTCAGCTACGATCTTGTGCCCTCGGCAGATCTGGTAGATAGTCGGGCTTCTCAGCCTTTTTCATTTGTAGATGTCGTACTCGGACATGTTAAGCTTCGCTTGTGCTTTGACTTGTATGCTTTCGAGTGTTGGGTCATGAGACCCATGTTTGTAATATCTCGCTCCTCGGAGCCATGAATAAATATTTGAGTCGTAGAGTTATGTTGTGATGCCATGTTGTATTTACACATATTGAGCATATTGTGTGTATGTTTGAAATGCTTGGTATGTGTGGGATCCGACAATCTAGTTGTTTATCCTTGGCAGCCTCTCATATGGGGAAATGTAGTCTAGTGCTTCTTGGCGATAGTAGTCCGCTTCTGCCGGTTCACGGAGTCCTGCTAGCCCAGCACTCTGCTTGGACACTTGGTGGCGGCATGTGTTTCACTTCGTTCGTGTATCTGTCCTTCGGGAAATGTCACGCGGTGACATCCGAGTCTGCCTAGCCTGCTACAGCCCGGTTACCGGAGTCTGTCAGCCAGTGCTACAGCCAGATTCACACGTTGATGACCGACATGCTTGATGTGATTCATGTATGCATGTCCCCATGGGCTAGTGCCGCTTTGGGTTCACGACTAGCCATGTCGGCCCGGTTCTCTGTCATATGGATGCTAGCGACACTATCATATCGTGAGCCAAAAGCGTAAGCGGTCCGGGCCATGGTAATGCGACACCCGTGGGAATACCGTGCGTGAGGCCGCAAAGTGATATGAGGTGTTACCGGCTAGATCGATGTGACTTGGAATCGGGGTCCTGACAGCTTAACAGCCATCGATCGATCCCTCGGGTTCAGTAACACGTAGCCTGCAGTGCAATCGCTCGGGTTCAGTTAGAGCCCAATGCCTTGCTCGGCTTCAGTTAGAGCCAACGCCTCGCACACACGCACGTACGTACGAGAGAAACGCGCATCGCTCCGCCCCCGACCTCCCACCGTAACCGACAACTCCCTGAAATTTTCCTCCCCCTCACTTCTACCACGGTTTTTTCCGTCATGGACGGCCCAAAGAATGTCATGCAGCTGCGTCTCCGGCCCGCCCAGGACGAAAAGCCCATTTTCTATCATGATTTTTTGTCATAGAAGTAGGAGCCCACCACATCTATGATGATACCGGGTTTTGTCACAATTATCGTCATGGAAGTGTCATATGTATGACAGAAAAGAAATTCGTTCGACCCAAAATGTCACGGATGTGTCTTTTTTTGTAGTGCTCTCGGGGCCCACGAGACCGAACTTCAGTGGCTTAGTGCCCGGCCTATGAGTCAATGACATGCGGACCTTAAATGCGGCTGGCCCACATGTCATTCTCATGGTGGTGGCGTGGTTCGCGACTCACTCGTTCGAGATGAACCGGTCGGTGGTGGCGTGGCTGTGGCGAGGTGCCACAATTTGGGCATCGAGGCGTTCTGGCGTAGATGGCCACACGGCGGGTACTACCGTAGTACATAACCACTCCAGCCGAGGATTGATGCGGGACGAAATGTGTCACAGCCGTTGGATGAGAATTGATGGTGCGGGAGTGCGGTTGGAGCACAGCAGCGGAGCAGGAAAACCGCGTCAATCGGGTGTGTCGTGGTAGAAAGTTGATGGTCGCCGCAGTTCATTTGGCCGCATGTCATGCACACAAAGGCGGAGGAGGCGATGGGGCTGAGAGGATGAGGGGCGCGTCGGGGATGAGGATCCCGACGCGAACAATCCTACCATTTTGTCAGCGACATGTGGGACCCATAAGCGTGGGTCCCACTGTCGGCGAAGAAAAGCGAGGCAAGGTAGTGATAGCCACGTCAGAGGATCCATGCCCACATCGGGGGACGTCGTGCCGTGGGTTGGAGCGGCGTCGTGGGAATCGCGTGTGGGTGTGGCAGTGGTAGAAACAAGAAACGTGATGGTCGCCGTGGTTCAACTTCCATGGACAAGCTGTCATGTCTGCTGACACATGTATACCAAAACTAGAGTGTTTATATTTCAAGCACGTGAACAAGTATTATTCTACTACTTTGGATCCATTGCAACGCACGGGCCAGCACATTGGTAGTAGTAGTGTCCATCTCTATCTCTAGAGGCCTTCCCTCGTTCATCCTTTTCTCTCACAAGATAAACTACTCATACAAATGCATCTTGATGTTTCATGGAATGCACGAGGATATTTCCTTGGGGGTCTCTCCAGCGCGGCGTGGCCATAGTTGCAAGTTGACGCCCCTTGAGATGCCGACGTTGAGCGGCACTCTGATTTCCTCCGATGAGCAGGTAAGATGAGTTTGATCATGTAGTAAATGCATTATAAAGACTACTTCCGTGTCCATTCCCTAATTCTGCCCCTGCCCACTGTTTCACAGGTTAGGCTCGGTGCATATGTACCGGGGGGGGGGGGTACCAACATCAATTTGCACAACATTTACAATGGTGACACCGTTCCCGTAGAACCTTTGTCCAACATTGGGATTAGCCATGCAACGGACCACCGCATGAATTGGTATGATGGAACCACGGTGATATTGAATAAGATAGCATGAACCTTGCACTTGGCGGTCAAAGGTGGACCATGCTGTCTGCGGCCGATTTGTTGTCGTACGAGTAGGAAGACGATGTGCTCCTTTCTAACCGCATCTTCGCGGTGACAAACCAGGGGACTTATTTTGTATGGGACACATCCTACGCCCTCTCTCCTAGTTTATTTGTTTTGAATCTCTTTGTTTTATAAGTTTCAAATTCAAATTTAGAGCTTCCCATCACATGTTGAGATTACAATGTCCATTAAATCATTGCGTGCATGTATAGTAAAGAAACAAATCTCGGGTTTGGCACGAGTTTGTGCTGCGGGAGCACCACAAGCCCTGGCGCAGGAGTTACATTTCCCTCTCAGGGCCGTCGGGACTGAGCTTCAGTGCCTTACTACACCTACCTTTGAGTCAATAACATGTGGACCCGATAGGTGGTGGTCCACATGTAATGCTCCCGTAAGCGGAGGGTAGTGGGGCCAAGAGGGTGAGCCGCAGGTCGAGGGGCGTGTGGTTTCATGGGTTCGAGCGGCGTCGTGGGAATCACGGGTGGCTGTGGTAGAAACTTGATGCTCGCCGCATTTTAGGTGGCCCACATGTCATGCAAACAAAGGCAGAGGGGCGGTGCGGCCGAGAAGGCTGAGGCGCACGTCGGGGGGCGTGGTGTCGTGGGTTGGAGAGGCGTCGTGGGAATCGCAAGATGAAACGGGATGGTCGCCGTAGTTGAACTTCCATGGACAAGCTGTCATGTCTACGGACAAATGCACTGCATACCGATCACTGGAAGGAGTAGCAGAGAAAGCTATATATGCGGATAAATAGTTCCTTATAGTCAAGCGGACCTGTGGGAGACGGCTTCGCAACAAGCTCTTTGGACCTTGCAGCTATCTCGAAACTCACACGGGCATCGAGGGCAGCATATTTTATCCGCTCGTACGTCAAGGGATAATTCTCCCATCCAGACGACCTTAATGCCATCGTCTCGTCACCCTTCTGAAGATTTGTACCGAGCACAAAATTTGCTACGTCGAATAGGGGTGGTGTCTGTTTATCACAATCTTCTACAAGAATTTTGATTCTGGTTTGTAGGTCAGCGATGCTTTTCAAATCAAGGTTGTATGGCTCGAGCTTCGTTTGTCCCCTTGATGGCTGCCCCACGAAGTTTCGTCCTCCGAGACAAGAAATCGTGAAGCTCACTGGTATGGAGGCGAGTGTATGATGTGGTACACCAAAACATCATCTTCGAGGCACAGCTTAAGGATGGCGGCGCGCTGGATCTTCCCAGGGGCACGCTCCGTGTACTCTGCGTCGAGACCGATGACCCTCGTCTCTACCTTTTCGAGGGAGTTGGATACATTGTTGATCCACTGCCGAACAACCCTTGGGTGGATGGTGACGGTGGCAACTATGCGCATCGAGCCTTCGACGGGGACATGTTGGACGCTAAAAACCTGCATCTCGATCTCTTTCGCCATTTGGAACCGCTGGAACAGAGGGCTATGGTTTGGAGAATTAGGATTAGATGGCTAGTCTAACCGAAGTAGTAGATGATTATTTAAAGAGGTTAAAACAATGTGAACGCAGTGGGGTTTGGATGCAAATGAAGACGAAGGGGAGGTCAAGAAGCCGAGGAGAATCAGTTCCCTATGGAGAAGTAAATGGGAGAAGTGGCATGCAGGCAGTTGATTAGACGGCTAGGTAGACTAAACGAAAAGGCTATGCGGGTAGACTGATGAGTCGTACCCATTCGTGTACGTGCCCATCTTTCCTGATAGGTGGGACCTGTGCAAACAGATAAAAAAATGTGTCGTAGTTTTTTTTTTGAGCGCGTGAGTAGGAGACACAACATTCTCTGGTTAAGGAATACTCCCTCCGTTTAGGTGAGTATAAGTCACCTTATGAAAATTAGGTTTTCCCAAAACCTTTAGGCGTGGAGCATTAACTTCCTGCTCGATCCCCTCCCAGCCTCGTTAGCCAGCGTTCTCTTCCTCTGCTGCCGCGTTCTACCTTTCCATTTTTCCTCTTCTCAAGTGTGGAGCGATCGCATGCCGTCCTTGATGCACGAGCGACCACTTTGCATGCATCGCGGCAGGCGTTGATTGAGCATGCACGAATTTGGTTACGCTTTCGCAATATGGATGATACGAGCGATGAAGTGAACAGGCATGCTAGCACGGGATACCTATTTCCGCTATACAATCTTGGAGTACTCATGTTCCTACTACTAGTAGTAGTAGTACAACTGTGGTACACTTGATGGTCAAAATACTATTCATCCGATCCTCATAGTGAAGTGACAACACCCTGCGCCTGACACTAAGTCCAGGCGGCGTGTTCGGGTTACCAAAGTCAGCCTCACCACATGCCTTTGTGCGATCTGTCACCGCTTGTTGTACAGCACATTGGCGCCTCGCCTCGTCTCCCTCTCCGCTCCCATAGCACCACTCCATCTCCATCTCCTTCTCCGTCTTCGTCTCCGTCTCCATCTCACCGTGCCCCCGTGTACCGTCGCCTCACTCGCCTCCACCAGTACCATTATTCCCTCGCTAGCCGCTCCAGCACCGACATCCTTCTCCCCCGTAAATCAAGCCCCCTTCCAAACTCCACCATGGCCGAATGCGAACCGTGCAACATCAATATGAGCCGCGATTGGAGCAATCTCCCCAGTGACATCCTCGACCTCTATTGTTCGTGTATGGATATGTTGGCGCCTGCTGGCTGGCTGCATGCTCGAGGGACATGCACGGCCATCATCGAGCGAGGCCTAAGCTTTTCAAGACACCACGCTTGCTGCTATCTGGTCTTGCGAGATTGGCTCACCATGATACGGAGGCGTGCATGATGCCCCTCGACTTCAATCCGATATCCATTAGCCGAAACTTCTTTGCAGGTATGTAGTGGGTCGCCGTACATCATTTCCCTCGACATCGATCCGATCACCATCGCCCGAAACTTCTTGGCAGGGATGTACTGGGTCGGCATGAACTCCCACTGGATGGCTGCCTTCAGAGAAATGGTAAAAAGTTGGTGCTCGTGAACTTCAAGACCTCCCATGAGATTATCCTTCCTCCCTTGGATTATATAGAGTATTACCATCGCGGTCCAAGTCATCTAGATTACTACGTCAGTTGGACGGACCTTGTTTTGCAGAAGATTGTAATCTGCCAAGTGCCCACATGACATGCGAGTTACGCAGACTTCAAGCTAATTGCCTTATTCGACCGCGGACTCGCCTATATTTACGCCGGTGCCTTCTTTAGCTGGAGACAACTCGGCTCGCAGTGGATCATCGTCAAAGCTGATACACACTTCTATGATGCTATTGAACACAATGGCATCATCTACGCGATCGACAAAGCAGATGGCACCACGTATTGCTAGGGACGGCGTGTAAGTTGTTTCCATCTCATGTTAATGATGGCGCCATGACCTTTGTTTGAAATTTTTGTGATGATTGGCATATCCTGTTTGAGCAGAATTTGAGTAGAACTATGGCAATGTATTAGAGGCGCGTAAATCAGCTATATTTGGAATGAGTTAATTCATGCGATTGTGACCATGTCTTACAGATCAATTTGTACCTGAATAATCAAGCGGTTAGGAATATATGGATATTACCCTTATTTTACAAATAATCTATATACTACTACTAAATATGAGTGGGTATCAATGGCCATGTTAGTTTCCTCATTTTCATGATGTAGAAACATGCACCACCTTTGTTGGTTTCATCTAACCATACATTAGGGAAGTAAATGTGCATATGGAGAACTCTATATTTGGAAGTAGTGAAATCTGCAATGCTTACCATGTGTACATACCTATATTAGCCCTTTAGCAATCAATGGCAAGAATAATATCCTCACAAAAATTTTGCCCACGAACACGAGTATATAACAATGCATGGTGCATTAGTTACCTTGAAGAATTTGTTTGTAAGGACGAACAAGATTACATAACATGCATGACATGGTAGTTTCTGTGAAGAATCGATTGCGAGATAACATGAGTATAACCATGCATGGCACTTCTATATTTTGGACCAAAGTATACATTTCCTGTATTTTCCTCCCGGGCCCAACAGGGACATATCAATGTTGTTTCTTGCATGATCCTACTCATACTCTTAACAATGCTGATCTTACATTAACAATGCTTGTCCTTTTGATATGATGCAGTGTCCCTCGATTCTGCCCTTTGTAATCACACCACCTTTGCCAAAAATAGGAAGCACAACTGGTTCCTCGCTCGATCGACGACGGCAAAAGGCGATGATCATTCGGACACATGAGCGGAAAAGTTATATTGCAAAAATCCCTCGTATACAAGCACCGTGTAATCGTGAGTATCGAGACGATGGCTATTACGTCTATGAGCAGGATACCAGCTTGTTGGGGCCTTTAGGATTTTTAGTTGGGCGGGTAAACAGCCTTGGTTCACACTCTCTGTTTCTCGGACTCAATTATCGATTAACCAGGAGATCACCGTTGGCAAGGAACTTGATGGCAGAGAGGCTCTGTTTTCTATGGAAAAGCTGTGTCTACACGGCGAGCCCTAGGAGTTAGGAGCAAACTCCCCTGATTGTCAATGATACAGCCTGCAGCCAAAAGAAGGTGAGAATGACAAAGGCATTCGGATTAACTTTGATCCTTGGATGTCTCAATTACGACAGGTAGTGATGTGGTTCAGGCCTTCAGGTTGATAGGTAATTGGGTTGTTGCATCGAAAGGGTGGAGTACTGGTGTGTCCGAATCACTGGTCGCTAAAGCGGGGCTGCAAATTATGATGGTGTTGGATCATCTCTTCGAATGACTTTGTTGTATTTGCTGCTGGTTCTGGATGGGTAGTTCTTTCTTTTGTTATGCATATTCCTTGTCATTTGGTCATCCTCGTCTATGTCACTCTTATTATGTAATAGTTTCTTCCATTTAGAATGTCATTCTAAATGCGGATCACGAGAGTCTAAGCGCTGAGATGGGTGCGTTTTGGTGGTGTAGCAAGACTTCTTATGAACTATCATGTATTGATGTTTATGTTTAGTAGTCACTAGTCGGTGTTTGAATGTTGTATATATCGTTGTTTGAACTGTTTATTGTCTCGAACTCTTGGTGGGCTAAATGAGGGCATCACCATTCTCCGATGTTCGAGTATATCTCCTTTTTCAAGTTATATAATTTGAGCTCAGTGTCTTTTCAATGATGTACACTTGTTTGGGCGGTGAGGTTTCGTTGAATATGGGTCGAGTAGTAGCAATGCCAAACAGGTCAATTATGACTCTCGGGCGGGCTCTCAAAGATCCTGAAAAAAGGCTGGGCTCTCCAAAAAAAGAATAAGGACTCTTAGGCCGACATGTAGGCGCCACGGTGTTTTGATGCGCTTGCGCCGAGAACATATTGGCGTGTGCTCGAAATTCATGCTACATTTTCATCCCAGTCTCCGCCCTCCCCAACTCTGGAATCTCGATTCCTACTCAGTTCCCCAAATCCCCTCCTGTACTCCCCTGTACTCAAGCGCACTATCATGTCGCGGTCAGCGCGGATCTCGAGCGGAGATCACGAGGTCCGCCCTGCCTTGATCGCTGCGTCTTTGTCGCTCAATAGTGGCATGGCGGCGCTTGGCGACAAGTTTGCGGCAAAGTGCTGATGGTAACCATCAGCGGCGACGGCCTCCGTCTCTCGGACGACCTTGTCAAAGCTCTTGGCATTGAGCACGGCATCCAAATAAGTGACTTGCTCGTCGAAGTCTGTCCGCCACCGGCTGATTTCTTCGTCAGGTTCCGGACAACTTTTGACTGTAGTCGTGTGTTCGAATCTTCCCGGCGTTTGTTCTGCGATGGCGCTTTGGTGAGCTTTGATCGGTGGCACCGGGATGGGGCTCGGTGCCCTCGAGCTTGAGTTTTAACAAAGCTTACCTACCACGGCATGCCTCGGCGTGCTTGGAATAGCGAGTCCATGAGCGAGCTTATCAACGACCTTGGAGGTGAGCTCGTAAGTATGTTTGTTCCTCCAGACAGCTGGGCTCTGACGGTTATGGCATGGATGAAGAAGTCGTCCACCATACCGAAGATGATTGGTGTTGAGATACCGGTGTAGGAACCGGGGTTGTACTATTAAATCGCCACCAAGGCGCCGCGGACCATGTTAGGGATGTACCAGTCGAGTGTTCGTGCATGTCGAAGAAGTGGTCAATCCATCAATCGAAGTCCTGCCGCCGCCGCTGGTGCCAGGGTCCGTCGACGACGTCCATTACAGGAGTCAACGTCAGACTTTCCCCGTGTTGCTCGGAACGATGGATGGCACAGGGCCTACTCCATCGCGTGGCGGAGGCCACTGCTTCTTTGGGAGAAGAGGCAGGGCTGGCTGCCTGGATGTGCTCTAATTTGAGGTAACAACTAAATCTTGTGAGATACTAGTTAAATCCGAGCTATGGGTGTGAAGCACTGATATGCCGGTACATTTGATTGTGACCTGTTCTAATTTTGTACCTGAACTTTTTTTAGAAAGGGTTGTACGTCAACTTAATGTACTAGCGGAACTTATTGTGTTTATGCATGCATTTTCTTTGCACAACATTCAAGATATTTCCCGTCATTGATAAAGGCGATGAACCGTTATGTACAACCGTTGGTTTCAACATAGCCCTTCCGTAGCGATGCACTTCTTCCATCCTGATTGTGTCGCTGCGTGAAATTTTTGTATGCAAGTTCGATTGTGCTATGATGTTCTATATGATTGTGTCAACTATATAAGTTTTCTTGAGCATCGGCAATGCATATGGCTGAAAGATGTATTCTGAGCATCGACCGATGGGTCTCTCTCTCTCTATATATATCTCTCTCTCTCTCACACACACACACACGCTGCAGCCTCTACGCCTAAGCGGGACCCGTTGAATTATTTATTTGCTCGTGACAGCTTTTAATTAGGTTCCACTGTAATCTAACTTTTCTCTTAAGTTATTATTTGAGCTCAGTGACTTCAAATAGTTGTACAGAAGCCTTGTTTGGGCCTTTCGGCGTCGCTGAATGTGGGCTGAGTAACCATGTTAGGTTGTCTTGCACTACGGGCCTTTTTTTCAACATCGACAATGCAAGCGGGCGACAGTTGTACACAATATCCGGGTCAACTTGTTATTCTCCGCGCCACTAGGCTGCAAACTTTCCTAGGAGGTATGCATTAGGCTTAACAAGAAAATGGACTTTAAGAAATAATAAATGGGATGTAATTATAATAACTAGACAGTTACTATGCACCAAACACGTAATTAGTTTGAAAAATATATTATTTTTGGAATTTGAAAATTTTAATTTCATTACTTGTTGCGCGCGCAATATTTCGTTGGATTTTAACGTAATACAACTTTATTTTGAAATTATATTTAACCTGGCTAGAAATTTCGGATAAAAATATTTCGGATCCCATCAAAATGTGGGAATTTTTTTTAATTCTGTTCTGAGCGGTTGTTTGAAATTATTAATCGTTATCCTAGCTAGAAGTTGGGCTGTACTTTTAACAAACTGTAAATGGGCTGTAGTAAATTCCATTACAATTAAAAATACAAATGCAGATGGGCTATATGTTCTCTGCCAATACCAAGGGCTTTGTCAACTTAGTCAATATAGACGATTCTAGCTGCAGTGATCGTACGCTGTCCATCCAACGGCCGTAGTGCTTCTTCAACCTCTGGTCTTCTTGCTCCAGCCGCCCAAGCAGCGCCGGTCGTGTCGCGTGCTCCTGCCTCCCGTGGCCAGCTGTGATGCCGCAGAGGCCTCACCGCCCCATACTACTCCCACTGCTAGCTTGGAAATCCCTCTACTCACCCACGCCCCCTGTTATTCTACGACAACGGCAGCCTCACACCGCAGCCGAACCAGTGAACCCTCGTACTCCTCTCCGCGCGGGCTTCCACTGATGTGTCTTCCCCGGCTCCGTGTTGTCCCCTTCCTAGCCCTCGCCGTCATCCAGACCACCGCCCTGGTGCTCTCGGCGTGGCGCGGTCAACGTGGTCAATGACCGACTTCCATCGGAACAGTACTGTACGTGGAGAGGCTGACAGCTGGGTCCAGGCGGCCGCAAGGAAGTGCCTCCTTATTACGCGCAAATTATTTCTCCACCTGACAGCAGGGACCCACCGGATGGGCCACCTTATTTCACGAATAAAACATTTCCCCCTGACTGCTGGGACCCACCGGACGGGCCAGCATATTTCGTGAAAAAACGTTCCCCCCGCTGTCAGCTCGGACCCACCGGAAGTGCCTTCTTATTACGCACAAAAAATGAATAATCCCCCTGCTAGTTGGGAGCCACCATGGTGGGAGGCTGACTTGTGGGCCTACTAAGTTGACTGGGACGGGGGCCTTTGTCAACTTTAGTCAATATGAACGATTCTAGTTCCAGTGACCGTACGATGTCCATCCAACGACCGTAGTGCTTCTTCAACCTCTGGTCTTCTTGCTCCAGCCACCCAAAGCAGCGCCGGTCATGCCGCATGCTCCTGCCTCCCGTGGCCGGCTGTGCTGCTGCGGAGGCCTCAGCGCCCCCTACTATTCACACCGCTGGCCAGGCCCTGCGGCGACGCAGCCTCACACCGCAGCCGAACCAGTGAACCCTCGTACTCCTCTCCGCGCGGGCTTCCTTTGTCGCGTCTTCCCGGCTCCCGTCGTCCCTTCCTAGGCCTCGCCGTCGTCCACCGCCCTGGTGCTCTCGGCGCGGCATGGTCAGCGTGGTCAAGGCGACTTCCATCGAGCGTGGATCTGTCGTGGAGAGGGCGACAAGCGGGTCCACGGCCGCAGCAAGGAAATGCCTCCTTATTATGCGAAAAATAATTATTCCTCCACCTGACAGCTCGGTCCCACCGGACGGGCCACTGTATTTCGCGAAAAAAACGTTTCCCCCTGACTGCTGGGACCCACCAGCTACATCTTCGCACACAAGGAAGTGCGTCCGGGAAAAAAAATGATTCGCCCCCCGACTGCTGGGACCCACCAGCTACATCTTCGCAGCCAAGGAAGTGCCTGACAGTCGGGACCTACCTGGTCGATGCGTATGTAGCGTTGTCATTCTGGTCGCGAACATGTACGCACATATATACTGGTGGATGTAGAGGCGCGCACGTGTCGTAGTAGAGGCGCACACGTAGCATGCACACGTACGTATAGCGGCCAGGGTGCAAGAAAGAAACTACGGCCACGTATGTGTACATACGGGCGGGGTCTCGAACGCCTACTCGCGCATACGTACGGCCTGGGCTCGTGTACATGGCTGGGTCGAAATGGAGAAACAACATCATCGTCGTGTTTGCGGAGGCAACGGAATGCGTCGTGTTCATGGGGAGGCAACGGAATGCGTCTTGTTCATCGGGAGGCAATGGAATGCGTGGGAGCCAACCGGCTGGGTCGGAACGGAATGCATGGTCATGTTCATCGGGAGGGCTTGGACGGAACAGGCAATGGAAACGTGGCCTGGCGTACCGCTGGCGGAGAAGCGGACCTCCTACGTCGGAGCGGAGTCTGTTGATCGGGAGGGGTCTAGCGTGCCGCCAAAGCGGAGGAACGGACCTCCTACGGTCGAAATGGGGTCCTGTTTATTGGGAGGGTGTGGCGTGCCGCCAAAAGCAGATTTAAACGGACCTCCTACGGTCAAAAGCAGGGGTCTGTTGATCGGGAGGGTGTGGCGTACCAAAAAAAAAGCAAGCGGACCTCCTACGGTCAAAGCAGGGGTCATGTTCGCCGGGAGGGGTGTGGCGTACCACAAATCGGGAGGGGTCATGTTCATCTCCACCGTCGACCTCCTCCAGCCTCCACGGGCTACCGTCGACCTCCTCCAGCCTCCACGGGCTCCTGTTCATCCAGCCTCCACTCCGCGCTACTCCACCGGCTACTGTTGAACCACCCCTCCACGTGCACCTCTCCACCGTCTACTGTTCATCCAGCCCTCCACACCACGGGGTCCTGTTCAACCACCCCTCCACAGGCACCCCTACACCGTCTACTGTTCATCCAGCCCTCCACCACACCACGTGTTCCTGTTCATCCTGAGGCAACGCCACCGCCCACTGTTCATCCACCCCCACCCCATAGCGCTCACTTTGTTCATCAATCGATCGGCTTGATTAGCGGCGATGGCGAAGAATCGCTTGATCGAGTTTAGTTAACAGCCATCGATCGATTGCTCGGGTTCAGTAACGTGTAGCCTGCAGTGCAATCGCTCGGGTTCAGTTAGAGCCCAATGCCTCGCTCGGGTTCAGTTAGAGCCAACACCTCGCACACACGTGCGTACGTGTACGAGAGAAACGCGCATCACTCGGCCCCCGACCTCCCACCATAACCAGGAACTCCCTGAAATTTTCCTCCCCCTCGCTTCTACCATGGTTTTTTCCGTCATGGACGGCCCAAAGAATGTCATGCAGCTGCGTCTCCGGCCCGCCCAGGACAAAAAGCCCATTTTCTGTCATGATTTTTTTCATAGAAGTAGGAGCCCACCACATCTATGATGATACCGGGTTTTGTCACAATTATCGTCATAGAAGTGTCATATGTATGACAGAAAAAAATTTCGTTCGGCCCAAAATGTCACAGATGTGTCTTTTTTTGTAGTGACAACAAGTCAAGACCATGCATAACTAATTATATTTTGGTCACTTTTTGTGTTCTAAAATGCCGACCGGCTCGCGGAAGGGCGTGTTTGCCGCACATGTCTGTGATTCAATGAAGGCGGTAGGCGATCTGAAGTCGGTTGCATGCGGCGAGGAGGCGTGTTCAGCCAGGCCTGCAGCGAGTGGGGCCCTCTTGGCCGGCACGCCGGTTAAATGCCTGCGCTATGAGAGGTCGTGTCCGTGTCAGAGCAATCACTCCCTCCAGTCCTCTTTTGTTTGCGTATAACAAAATCTCGTTTTCCATTCACATTTTACAAGTAAAATTCATGGACAAACTTTGACCCAAAAAACTATGGGGACTAGTAAATCAAAGAAGGGTTTCCCCCTTCCGATTTTCATTACTGAAAACCAACATCTAAATCTAAACATAGTATTTTCCCTAGAACTACCAGGTTCAACATCTCGCAACATAAACCCATACAACCATACACCAAGGAGGTACGTAGTCGGTAGTACTATGAATCAAATTTTCGCTCCATACCAGTCGTTCTAAAAACTACTTAGAACACGCCATTGAAAATCGGAACTCTTAACCACGCTAAAAATGATATTTTAAACGTGGCTACTTGATCTGTGGCAACTGTGGTCGTTCACCTGTGGTCCCGACCATCAACTCCCACGGATCAAATTATCACGCGAGCTGACTATTCCTACAAAGGTGCGCTCCACCATGTACCCGGTACCCTCGAATGCAGCAATCGTGCACCTAGGGTTTTAGGGTTTATTTGTTAACGTTGCCTTTATGTAACACTCATGTGTGCGAGACAGCGAGAGACCGACTGCGTGCCTGCACCTCTTCTCTTCGTATATGTACTCCACCGTTTATCTGGTGTCCACAAAATTATAATAACTACTAGCAATGTGCCAATGCGTTGCCACACGATCTGAGTAGATTAATACATATTCACCGATTGGATAGAAAAAAAAGTCTAGTTTTTTAAATACGTATATCACTAAAAAAATGTTATGTTTCACTCAAAATATATTTCTTTGGCGGTTTTTATGAGATAAGGGAGGAATGTTGTCGGTTTCAAGATTCGAGAAGTGGTATATGTCTAATTTCTACTCTTACTAGCAAGATGCTCGTGCGTTGCACGGAACATCAAGATCTTGTGGGAGAAAAGGATGAACGAGGGAAGGCCTTATCTGCAAATGTGGAGAGGAGTGCGGGTAAATTGCCATAGTTTCGTTCCTTCCCGTCAGATATAAATCGGACGGCCTATATTGCAGGATGCCAGGCCCACCATCATCACCAACTCTGTTTTTATCCCTACTCTTATAAAAAGCATAGTCGGTGATGATCGTGTGCCTGCCATCCTGTAATATAGGCCGTCCGATCTATATCTGACGGATAGGAAGGAAACTATGGCAATTTTGGAAAAAGATACCCACACCCCTCTCCACACTTGCAAATAAGGCCTTCCCTTGTTCATCCTTTTCTCCCACAAGATAAACTACTCATACAAATGCATCTTCATGTTCCTTGCAACGCATGGGCATCTTGCTAGTTGATGCAAAAAGCCCATGTGTGTGTGAGAGAGAGGGAGAGAGGAGGAGGACAGAGTGCATGTGTGACAAAGACACAAAGAGTGTGTGTGCGAGAGGTATCAGCTTAAAATGAGGCGATAGTGTGTGTGTGCATGATCAAGAGGACGTGTCTCAAGAAGGGAAGAAAAATCTACATAGATACAAGGAGCGGGAGAGAGACATGTATGCGATAGTGGAAGCACGAGCGTGCGGGTGTATAAACCTATCTAGAGGCTAGTCGATAAATGTTTGTGAGAGAAATACGAGACGGGGGTGCAAAAGCGAGAGTTTTGTGTGTGTGTGAGAGAGACGGTAGTCGGGAAGGGGAGTGGAAGCAGGAGTTGTGTGTGTGTGTGAGAGAGAGAGAGGGAGGGGGAGTTTGTCTGACCGGTAAACAAATGAATAATGTCAGTCTGGGATGGAGACAAAAAGGAGACCACAACAAATGTTGTGTCTACACGAGAGAGAGAGGGAGTAATTTTAGTGGTATGATTCATATCTAGAGACATATAGGGTGTGTGAGAGAATCCCATAGAGAGAAACACAAAGTGAAAGACGAGTGGAGACTGTGTGTGTGGCGGTGAAAAAGAAAGCTTAGGTACTTAGTGATATGAGAGAACAATAGAGACGTGAGAGATAATGAAAACCGTGTAATGTATAATGATAGGGAGAGTGTGACACTTCTCAAGGGAGACGTCGAGAGACCATGTTTGCGAGGATAGGAGAAACATGAAATGAGCGTGCAGGTGAGCTGGAGAAAAGAGAGTGATAACTACATGAAGAAGCATGCATGCGAGAGAGATGGGCGTGAAAGGAGTGAACATAAAAGGGATTCAAATATTTGAATTCGAGATGATGATACATGTAATCCATACTCGAACCAAAATTGATCTATCAAACATGCATACTCATATGAATTCACGCGCATCTATGTTATTTAATATGTAGATATTACTGATCCATACATTTTAGTAGAACATAATTTGGTTTAATTTTTTGAATTCAACCTTATGATATTGAGATCATTGTATTTGTAAAGCATATTATACATATAAAGGAGCAGAATTCTTTGTTGTGCTTTTGAAAGTATATATAAAAAATGATGTATATAGAATTTTATTCCAATCGAAAATGGATTCCGCCCGAAAAAATAGAGTACAAACAAGATTCAAATTGAGTTGGCACGGTAAACGTGCACTCTGCCAAATTTGAACGAAGCGGGGAAAGTCGCAGTAACTGCCCGAAACCAAAATCTACGAGATGGAAATTACTACTGCCTATCCCTGCCACGCAAAGCCTATCTGCTCGATTTCTATAGGTTTCGATAGGGGTAGGTTTGTAATTTCACTCGAACGTGACATAACCGCCTCTCACCTGGATTCATACACGGTGGGCGCCAAAACATAGTGTGTCCTCGGCCGAAATTGACTCTCTTCCCGATTCATACACGTTGGGCGCCAAAAATAAACTCTCGCCGGCAAATATTCGGTGTATGCGAGATTACCGTCCTATCCCCAACCGACTAATATTGCTCTGATGTAGGAAATTTGAAACGGGGGCTAAGTTTGTAAATTTCCTCGCATTTGAGACATGCGCGCCCTGAAGACATGGTTCCCCCCTTCCTCTCCACTTCCATTTCCCCAATCGTACTCCGTGGGCGCCAAAACACCCTCTCCACCCCAGCCTCCTCCGTCCGCCACCCCATCCACCGCCATCCTCCTCCACCATGCCGGAGCTGATACCCCGACGCCGCCGTCCATTACAAGAGATCGACCTCTCTCATCCACGGCTTCGGACCGGGATCCTTGCATCCCGTCCTCTCGCTTCATCCCCTCCGTCGTCCACCTTGCCGGCGCCGCTCCTACGACCGTCTCGTCCACCGCGCCCCGCCGCCACCGTCTACCCTCCTAGATCTGCTTCCACGCCACCAACAACCATCGCTACCGCAGCGCCGTCAAATTCTCAGCAAATGCATACACGGCGCTGCACCAGAGGCGGTACTCTTTCGTATCTGCTCAACTTATTTATCGCAGCAAGAAAATAGATAGCCACTACTTTACTCTGATTTCTTGTCCATCACTTACTTGCTAGTTGAGAGCAAACACTGGTTGCGAAGTTGCCTTTGTCCGGTTTGCACCTTCAGATCCGCCATGGCACACTCAACACTATACTCCCAATGCTTATGGTTTTCCCCTTTTATATTACACACTAGTTAAATCACAATAGACTAAATTTCAAAACTGGGTCAGTCGATTTTTCAGAGCTCGTCGGAGTTTGCCGGTGCGAACGAAGGGGCTCGGGTGGGGACTTTGGTTGTTGGGGCGGTGGGGGGGCCTCGCCGAACAAAGAAAACTCGACGCAGGTGGGGGCGGGGGTGGGGGTGGGGTGGCGGAAGAACACATGCAGTGGGGGCCGATGGTCCGGCCGGCGGCCCGTGCGGTGTTCTATATGGGAAGAATCATAGACAAGTAAGAAGAAGGGTTAGGAGACGTACGATCTTCATCCAACCGCCTGAAATGGTCGACTGACCCAAATGCAGACATGCCTTTATATTCAGTACCATCATCGTACGTGCTTAACACTGCTCCTGAATCCATCAAGCTAAACAACGTGCCACTCATAATTCCAAACTTGTTGCTCAAGTACAAATCTGATATGATGCTGATATTACTAAAACAAACATTTATTTGGTCAGCTAATGTACCTACTTAATTTACTCTCGAAAAAGCACGTGCACCACATATAGAGAGACAACAGGGAGTTGCTTTCTTAATGCGCTCTGGTTCATCATGTGTGGGCACTGCGCAACGAACATTTTATTATCCAAAATCTGCTTGCACTTCTTTACCATGTTCCTCTTTCGTTCTTCTTTAATATATAAGTACTCTCTCTATTCCTAAATACAAGTCTTTGTATAGATTCCACCATGGACTACATGTGGAGCAAAATGAGTGAATCTACACTCTAAAATGTATCTGGATACATCTGTATGTGATCCACATAGGAAATCTCTACCAAGACTTTTATTTTGGAACGAAGGGAGTATGATAGTAGTACAATATGTTCCTTATAGTGAATATGAGCAGGGACATTTGCAATGTAGAGGTCTATACGGTCGGTTGGTATGGACACTTTGAACTCGTCGGGCCTCTTTGATTCGTAGGATTTTGTAAACATGGGAACAGGATTTGTAGTGGCCTGCCCACTTGAATCCTATAAGAATAGCAAGGAAATGCGGGGCTATGTCGCCTTTGAGATTTACACTGATATCAACAGTACGACACCTTCAGTTGAAGAGAGCTGGTATCCGAAGGCTTTCTAGCCGTACCGGCAATACTAGCACATATATTCCAGCAAGTTCCACTTTGCTGATTTTACTCTGATGCTTACAGTTTTGTCGTTATATCTACACTATGATATGTGTAGCTGCTTCGTGTCGCACTAGCAGCAGTCCACTCTTGAAGCTAAACACTGCAATGACTTACAAAATTGGCACCAAGGCATTGAGTGCCATTCTGGATGCAATGAAACTCATACGCTCACCACCTGTTGATTCTTGTTCAGAATATGATCCTAATGACTATTCTAACCTCGAGGAGTCAAAGGCAGATGGCCTGTCCTATTCACCCATCAAGGTGCCTGTTCTAATTTGGCAAGGTTTTATTGATTGCATGTATCTTGCATATGTTGTCTTGCATTTCTCCTACTTTGTTGCAGCGCCATCTTCTTAGTTTACTCATCATATATGTCTAGATGCCATGCCCATCCATTATCAATACATATTCCATCTGTCATCATACCATGTTTTTCCACTCAGATGATGTTCTTGTGCATCAGACATCAAAAAGGAAGAGGGTGATTGCCGAACCTGAAGGAGCACCAGCAAAGTCCTTGAAAAACGCGGTTGTGCCGGAGAAATTAGACAGCACCCCACTTATATTGGATGTACAACCAGTGACACAAAACGTAGGACCGACTCCAGCAGACTGTACACATACTTCACTGGCCACACCACTAGCCGCACCACACATGACCTGCACTCCAGAAAAAGGTATGCTGATTTCAGTTGCCATAGCACCAGCCGTACCACAGAAAAATCCCACTTCAGTAGAAAGTACAGCAAGTCCACCGGCCGAAGACCTATCCCATTTGCAGAGACGGCCAATTCCTGTAGATTGGAACCCCATTCCAGTTATTCCCTGTTTAAAAGAGAATGCTTTCAATGTTGTTAGGGACTATGTGCATATATTCCCATCATGGGAAGATTATAGTGAAGACAAACACCATTTTCACATCTTCCTGTCCCACTTACGTGTAAGTGCTATTATTCATGGTGATTATTTTCCTGTTTTCTGCTGATTGAACACATCAATGATTTACATTACATTGTTGTAAGTAGGCGAGGGTCAATCTGGATAGTCATGACGAGCAAAGCTTGCTTGTGCTTTTCAAGGAAGCATTGCAGCAGTATCGGTGTTACCTGAGGAAATCACACTTTGATGGCAAGTCTATAAACGAATTTTTGGTGAAGTATCCTGTGCTAAATTTAGAAGACATTGAATCGAAAAATCTTGTTATGCACTGGTCTCGTTCCGAGGATGAGGTACTATCTATGATATCGCATGACAATTTGAACTTCTACTTTTCCACGTGTGCCTTACGGATCTTTTTTGCAGGAAATCTACTCGAAAAAGAATTCCGGTTTGAAAAGAACAACAGGATATCGCAAATATGCTGCCTGCTGCTTTGCTCTTGTTACTACCTGTTTTCCTGTATCACTATACTTGCATACATACCTGGTTCATTATGTGACAGCAGTATGCATGATAGCTTGCTTATTAATTGTTCGCTCCAAATTATCTGATCTGTATGAATGGTTACATTAGTGTAGAATATATCCAATGAAAATGATTTTTTTTAGCTCTGCATTGTTCTTGTAAGTACCTGTTGTCCTTTATCAGTGTACTTATATTGAAAGGTAGTTGTTCATGTACCATCACTCTGCAGCTTATTTTCCTTTGCCCTTCATTTTCTACACATAAGATCTATATTTACTCTTACCATAAGGTTGGATAACACTGATGGTACTGAAGAAGTTTAGCTCTGCATTGCTCTTGGTTGTACCTTTTGCCTGTATCGTTGTACTTACATTTATAGCTACTTGGTTATGTAGCATCACTCTTCATCTTATCTTAAATATTCTCCATTTTTTCTTATATTGTCACATCTATATTTACTCTTAACAAAATGTAGAATAAAGGCAATGCTTATGAAGAAGATTATGTGGTAAACTTCTTGAATTGCCCCCCATCAGCATGGACAAGGGATTTATAGAGCCTGCCTTCACCAATAATGTAAGTTTGTCCTTCTCAAGCCTTCAAACTTTGTTGTGTATATTTGGTTAGGCATGACTGCAACAGCTATTTATTTTTGGTGTTTGCATCAAATTGCGTATTTAAAGTTTATTATGTACTCCAGTTCATAAACAAAAGTTTGTCCTTCTCAATTTAAGTTTTCAGTTGTACAACCAAGTTCCTTCTTCATACCATGTAAATTAAACTATACAGAGCAAGTTATCTTATTTTGCCGATCTGAAATGGGATAAATTGATGACACACTAACCATTGATATTTATGAGTTCTTGATCGTAATCCGATTGGTGTCGTGAAGCTGCCAACTCCTTCACAATGTCATTTCCTGCCATGTCTTGACCTGAACAATACCATATTGTGTTAATGCTATTTTAAACTGTGTCACTTTATTCATCGAGAAGAAATGTGATGAATTGTCAAGACCGGTAATCTTGATATGTGCAAAACATCATCATCATCGCTTGTTTATCTTTACGAGTGAGGAGGATATAAGTGTCAAACAAGTGCAGTCTCACCAACTTGCTTTCACTGCTTGCGCTGCAGCTCCGAGCAGGGCTAACCTTTCTTGAACTCTATTGAAGTGCTACCGGTTTTGTATATTATTTTGTCGGCGTGTTTAGTTGCACTGGTGGCGATCTTTGATGCCCAGTGTATATAATCTGCTGTCTGCTTGTGCTTTATTATCATAGTGGCGAACTTTGATGCCCAGTGGATGTAATATGCCGTAATTTCTTTATTGTATAGTCTAGGTTTTTTTTCTTATTCATGATGCTGCAGTTATTTTACTGTATATATATCCCATCTTCGCAGTAAATCGGCCAAACCGTAAAATTACGGTACATAATCGGGCCGTCATGCAAATCACCATGTATGATCCGCATCATGGGCCCCATCATCTTGGTCCGTTAACAGGCCTAAATGTAAACTGGCCCACTAGTAGATTCGGGCCTTTAATAGGCCGAGTAAACCGCCGGCCCTATTTTCCAAAGAAAACTCAATGGGCCTTTAGGAGGCTGAAAAGTAGGTTGGGCCTGAAACGTGGCGAACAGCTCACGGGCCGGCAGCAGGCCGAAATAGACCCCCGGCCCATGAATGTGCCAATCAAATCATGGGCTTATAACAGACCAAAATTGTCTCGGTCCTTGTTTGGCCCAATCAGATTATCGGCTGCGAGCAGGCCGGATGCAAACCGGGCCGTAGTTAGGCCCAACTATATGACGGGCTTTTAACAGGCCGAAATTAATATTGGGCTGAAATGTTAAATGGGCCCTAAATAGCCCGAAACTAATATCAGGCTGAATTACTAAATGGGCCTTTAGCAAATGGGCCAAAAAGCGTAGCGTCTAGTTGACGGGCCGAATCTGATATGGGCCATAATTTAGCCCAAAGCCTCTTTAAAGGTCGGACTGATCCGGGCCATAATTTGGCCCGTAGCGTGGTAGGCTTTAACGGGCGGATCTCATATGGGCCATTATTAGGCGGGCGTGGCAGGCCATTAATGGACCGGATCAAATATGGGCCGGCATTTGGCCCAGAACATGGCAGCGAGTTAATGGGCCGACCTACTAGGGTCCTCAAAATCTTGTGGGCCTCCAGATGGGCCGGCCCATTAATGTCGGCAAAATCTCTTGGGCCTTTAGCTGGGCCGGCCCATTATGGTCCACAAAAATCTTGTGGGCCTTCACCTGGGCCGGCCCATTATGGCGCACAAAAATCTTGTGGGCCTTTACCTGGGCCGGCCCATTATGGCCTGCAAAATCTTGTGGGCCTTTAGCTGGGCCGTCCCATTATGGGCCGCAAAATCTTGTGGGCCTTTACTTGGGCTGACCCATTTAAACTTTATGGGCCACTGTTGGGCCGTGCCACGTGTCGACGTATCATAGGCGCTTTGGGTCCAATGAGTGGATGACATCTGTCCCAACGATGAGCCGACACGTGTTTCCTCCAGCCAATGATGATTTTACACGTGGAAAATCCCCATTGGTCAGGGATGTTAACGGGTTATCGGATCCAAGACCGGACTCGATAGCTTAACGGCGTTCCGTTACGGTGGATGCCACGTGTCGGTCACCCTTGACAAAAGCACTTCTGTGACGCGCGATTTATCGTCATGGAAGTGGACACTTCCGTGATGATAATTTTGGTAATGTCATGGAACACTTCTACGACAGCACAGGTATGACTATCTTGATTCTGTCATAAAATTGTCATGGATGTACATGCATGACGGAAAAAGTGACCTACTGTGACAAACACGTATCATCACGGAAGTGTATTTTTTTGTAGTGCAACACATAATCTCCTACATTAAACTCACGCTTTTGTATCCTTTTGTCATGCCATCTTTTAACTTTGTCTTTAAACAGTTTGGCATTCTCATAGGCTTGAGTTCTCCATTCATCAAGTGAGCTAATGTCAAATAATCTCTTCTCACCAGCAAGTTTGAAATCATAATTGAGCTCTTTAATGGCCCAATATGCCTTATGTTCTAGTTCGAGAGGTAAGTGACATGCTTTTCCATAAACCATTTTATACGGAGACATACCCATAGGATTTTTATATGCAGTTCTATAGGCCCATAATGCATCATCAAGTTTCTTGGACCAATTCTTTCTAGATCTATTAACAGTCTTTTGAAAAATTAATTTGAGCGCTCTATTACTCAATTCTACTTGACCACTAGACAGGGGGTGATATGGGGATGTAATTCTATGATTAACATCATACTTAGCAAGCATTTTACGGAAAGCACCATGAATAAAATGTGAACCACCATCAGTCATTAAATATCTAGGGACTTCAAACCTCAGAAAATAACTTCCTTAAGCATCTTAATAGAGGTGTTATGATCAGCACTACTAGTTGGAACAGCTTCTACCCACTTAGTAATGTAATCAACATCCACTAAAATATGTGTATACCCATTCGAGGAAGGAAACGAGCCCATATAATCAAAGCCCCAAACATCAAATGGTTCAATAACGAGTGAATAATTCATAGGCATTTCTTGACGTCTACTAATATTACCAATTCTTTGACATTCATCACAAGACAAGACAAACTTACGGGCATCTTTGAAGAGAGTAGGCCAATAAAAACCGGATTGCAATACGTTATGTGCAGTTCTATCTCCAGCGTGGTGTCCTCCATAAGCTTCGGAGTGACACTTGCGCAAGATCTGTTCCTATTCATGCTCATGTATACATCGTCTAATAACACCATCTACTCCTTCTTTATAAAGGTGTGTGTCATCCTAGAAGTAATGTCTTAAATCATAGAAAAACTTTTTCTTTTGCTGGTATGTGAAACTAGGTGGTACAAATTTAGCAACAATGTAATTAGCATAATCAACATACCATGGAGTAGTGCGAGAAGCATTTATGACTGCTAATTGTTCATCAGGAAAGCTATCATCAATAGGTAGTGGGTCATCAAGAACATTCTCTAACCTAGACAAGTTATGCGCAACGGGTTCTCGGCTCCCTTTCTATCAATAATATGCAAATCAAATTCTTGTAGCAGGAGAACCCATCTAATAAGTCTAGGTTTAGCATATTTCTTTTCCATAAGATATTTAATAGCAGCATGATCAGTGTGAACAGTTACTTCAGAATCAACAATATAAGGTCTGAACTTATCACAAGCAAATACAACTACTAAAAATTCTTTTTCAATAGTAGCATAATTTCTCTGGGCATTGTCTAGAGTTCTACTAGCATATTGAATAACATTTAATTTCTTATCAACTCTTTGTCCTAGAACAGCACCTACAACATAATCACTAGCATCACATATAATTTCAAAGGGTAAATTCCAATTAGGTGGCTGAACAATAGGCGCAGAAATCAAAGCTTTCTTAAGTATTTAAAATGCTTCTACACAGTCATCATCGAAGACAAAAGGAATATCTTTTTGTAAGAGATTAGTCAGAGGCCTAGAGATTTTAGAGAAGTCCTTAGTGAACCTCCTATAAAAACCGGCATGACCAAGGAAACTTCTTATACCTTTAATGTCCTTGGGACACGACATCTTTTCAATAGCATCAACTTTAGCTTTGTCAACTTCAATACCTCTTTCGGAAATTTTATGCCCCAAGACAATACCTTCATTAACGATAAAGTGGCACTTCTCCCAATTTAAGACAAGGTTAGTTTCTTCACATCTCTGCAAAACTCGATCAAGGTTGCTCAAGCAATCATCAAAAGAAGTTCCATATACGGAGAAATCATCCTTGAAAACCTCAACAATCTTTTCACAAAAATCAGAGAATATAGCCATCATGCATCTTTGAAAGGTAGCAGGTGCATTACATAAACCAAAAGGCATACGTCTATAAGCAAAGGTACCGAAAGGGCAAGTAAAAGTGATCTTTTCTTGATCCTCTTTCGACACAGGAATTTGAGAGAAACCGGAATAACCATCTAGAAAGCAATAATGTGTATGTTTGGATAATCTTTCTAGCATCTGATCAATAAAAGGTAAGGGGTAATGATCCTTTTTAGTAGCTTTATTTAATTTGCGTAAATCAATTACCATTCTATAACCTGTAACAATTCTTTGTGGGATCAATTCATCTTTATCATTAGGAACAACTGTAATACCTCCCTTCTTAGGGACACAATGGACAAGACTTACTCATTGACTATCAGCAACGGGATAGATTATACCTGCCTCCAGAAGCTTTAGTATTTCTTTCCTTACCACTTCTTTCATCTTAGGATTTAACCGTCGTTGGTGATCAACAACTGGTTTAGCGTCTTTCTCCAATTTTATTTTGTGTTGGCATAGAGTGGGACTAATGCCCTTAAGATCATCAAGAGTATATCCAATAGTAGCACGGTGCTTCTTCAGAGTTTTGAATAATTTCTTTTCTTCATGCTCTGAAAGGTTAGCACTAATAATAACAGGATATATCTTATTTTCATCAAGAGTGTAATTGGACAAACACATAATCATCCTTGGGTGGAGGAGGATCCCCTAGGATTTCAACAGGCAAGTTGTGTTTCAAAATAGGTCCCTGTTTAAAGAATACCTCATCTATTTCCCTTCTTTCATTCACAAACATATCATTTTCATGGTCTAGCAAATATTGTTCTAAAGGGTCATTAGGAGGCACGGCAATAGAAGCAAGACCAATAATTTCATCTTTACTAGGCAATTCCTCGTCACGGGGTTGTCTACGAAATTTAGCAAAATTAAACTCAAGAGACATATCCCCCAGACCAATAGTAACAACATCCTTTCACAGTCTATCCTAGCATTAACAGTATTCAAGAAGGGTCTACCAAATATAATTGGACAAAAGTTATCTTGTGGGGAACCAAGAACAAGAAAATCAGCAGGATATTTAACTTTCCCACGCAAGACTTCAACATCTCTAACAATCCCAATTGGTGAAATAGTGTCTCTATTAGCAAGCTTAATTGTAACATCAATTTCTTCTATCTCAGCAGGTGCAATATCATGCATAATTTATTTGTATAAGGAATGAGGTATTGCACTTGCACTAGCACCCATATCACATAAGCCATGATAACAATGATCTCCTATTTTAACAGAAATAACAGGCATGCCTACAACAGGTCTATGTTTATTTTTAGTATCAGGTCTAGCAATTCTAGCAGTTTCCTCACAAAAGTAAATATCATGCCCATCAATATTATCAACTAAGAGATCTTTAACCATAGCAATACTATGTTCAACTCTAATTTGCTCAGGGGGTTTGGGTGTCTTAATGTTACTTTTATTGACCATAGTTGAAGCTTTAGCATGATCCTTTATTCTAACAGGGAAAGGTTGTTTGTCAATATAAGCAGTAGGAACGACAAGATCATTATAAGTGATAGTCTTTTCTTAAACTTTAATAGGTGCAACTACTTTTACTTCAATGGGAGGATTATATTTAAACCACTTCTCCTTAGGGAGATCAACATGAGTAGCAAAGGATTCACAGAAAGAAGCTACTATCTCAGAGTCAAGTCCATATTTAGTGCTAAGTTCACGGAAATCATCGGTATCCATAAAAGATTTAACACAATCAAACTTAGGTGTTATACCTGACTCCGTACCTTCGTCGAGATCCCAATCTTCAGAGTTGCGTTTAATTATTTCCAATAAATCTCATTTGAATTCAATAGTCTTCATCATAAAAGATCCAGTACAAGAAGTATCGAGCATGGAGCAATTATTGAGAGAAAGCCGAGCATAAATTTTTTGAATAATCATTTCTCTTGAGAGCTCATGATTGGGGCATGAATACAACATTGACTTAAGCCTCCCCCAAGCTTTAGCGATGCTTTCTCCTTAGCGAGGCCAAAAATTATATATATAATTACGACCACGATGAACAAGATGCATAGGATAAAACTTCTGATGAAATTCCAATTTCAATCGGTTGTAGTTCCATGATCCCATATCATCACATAGCCTAAACCATGTCAATGCCTCTCCCTTCAAAGATAAAGGGAATACCTTCTTATTGATAACATCCTTGGGCATACCTGCAAGCTTAAATAATCCACAAACTTCATCCACATAGATTAGGTGCAAATCGGGATGTAACGTTCCATCTCCTGTAAAAGGATTAGCTAGCAGTTTCTCTATCATACCCGAAGGAATTTCAAAGTAAACATTTTCAGTAGGTTCAGTAGGTTGAGGAGCAACTCTTTGCTCTACTAGTCGGGTGAAGATACCCGAACAAGCCCTCAAAGGATTATGTTCCATAGTAACAAGTGATGATGAAATTTCAGCACACTATATAAATTTTTCCTTACCAAATTCCACCTACCAAAGGCGCTTCACTCCCCGGCAACGGCGCTAGAAAATAGTCTTGATGACCCACAAGTATAGGGAGATATATCATAGTCCTTTCGATAAGTAAGAGTGTCGAACCCAACAAGGAGCAGATGGAAATGATAAGCGGTTTTCAGCAAGGTATTCTCTGCAAGCACTGAAATTATCGGTAACAGATAGTTTTGTGATAAGGTAATTTGTAACGAGTAACAAGTAATGAAAGTAAATAAGGTGCAGAAAGATGGCCCAATCCTTTTTGTAGCAAAGGACAAGCCTGGACGAACTCTTATATGAAGGAAAACGCTCCCGAAGACACATGGGAATTATTGTCATGCTTGTTTTCATCACGCTCATATGATTCGCGTTCGTTACTTTGATAATTTGGTATGTGGGTGGAGCGGTGCTTGGGTGTTGTCCTTTCTTGGACAAGCATCCCTCTTATGATTAACCCCTATTGCAAGCATCCGCAACTACAAAAGAAGTATTAAGGTAAACCTAACCATAGCATGAAACATATGGATCCAAATCAGCCCTCTTACGGCAACGCATAAACTAGGGTTTAAGCTTCTGTCACTCTAGCAACCCATCATCTACTTATTACTTCCCAATGCCTTCCTCTAGGCCCAAACAATGGTGAAGTGTCATGTAGTCGACGTTCACATAACACCACTAGAGAAAAGACAACATACATCTCATCAAAATATCGAACGAATACAAAATTCACATGACTACTTATAGCAAGACTTCTCCCATGTCCTCAGGAACAAACGCAACTACTCACAAATCATATTCATGTTCATAATCAGAGGGGTATTAATATGCATATAGGATCTGAACATATGATCTTCCACCAAATAAACCAACTAGCATCAACTACAAGGAGTAATCAACACTACTAGCAACCCACAGGTACCAATCTGAGGCTTTGGGACAAAGATTGGATACAAGAGATGAACTAGGGTTTTAGAGGAGATGGTGCTGGTGAACATGTTGATGGAGATTGACCCCCTCCCGATGAGAGGATCGTTGGTGATGACAATGGCAATGATTTCCCCCCGAGGGAAGTTTCCCTGCAGAACAAAGATCGCGGAGCCCTAGATTGGTTCCGCCAAGGTTCCGCCTCGTGGGGGCGGAGTTTCTTCCCGAAAGCTTTCTTATGATTTTTTTCTCGGATGAAAGACTTCATATAGCAGAAGATGGGCACCGGAGGCCTGCCAGGGGGCCCACGAGGCAGGGGGGCGCGCCCAGGGGGGTAGGGCGCGCCCCCCACCCTCGTGGCCTGGGTGTAGGCCCCCTCTGATGGATTATTTTGCCAGTATTTTTATTAATTCCAAAAATAACTTCCGTGAAGTTTCAGGACTTTTGGAGCTGTGCAGAATAAGTCTCTAATATTTGCTCCTTTTCCAGCCCAGAATTCCAGTTGCCCGCATACTCCCTCTCCATGTAAACCTTGTAAAATAAGAGAAAATAGGCATAAGTATTGTGACATAACCTGTAATAACAGCCCATAATGCAATAAATATTGATATAAAAGCATGATGCAAAATGGACGTATCACCCATTTGCCATGAGACGGCTTACTGGTATAAGCATGCGTGCTTGTGTGCTGGGGCGTTCTTTTGGCCAAACGGTGGCGCCAATGAATCGTCGGTGAGCCGTTCCCACGCAACCTCGCAGGTTCCCGCGCAAGCTTCCCGCCCGACTCGGTGAAATCCCCCAAAATCCCAATGCTTACCGGCCTGCTATAAAAACCCTCACGGCAGGCGGGTCCTGCGTCACATTTTCCCCTCCCTCCCTGTAGCTTATCTCGTCTATTTCTCCCAGAATCGCCAATGGCACCGGTTCATCATCGTCGCTCAGCCACTCCACCATCATTAGAGGACAGCTCCAGCTGGGAGGCTACACCGCGGCGGGGGCGCAGTCCCCGGCGTAGTGTAGTGCGCGTGGCGTCTCTGTTGGGTGTCCGCGGAACACGCACCACACGCTCCGCCGCCGCTGCCCGTCGGCAGCTGTTGCCGGCCGCCGTTGCCGCCACACCACCGTCGAAAGCCAGGGCCATCTCCCACTCCACCGCTGCGGCCCGAAGGCGGGAGGTGGCCGTAGTGGCCGCCACCCCACTGCCGGCCACCGTGGCCATCACCCGCTACGCCACCGTGGCCTGAAGGCGGGAGGTGGTGGTCATGGCCGCCACCGTGGCCATCACCCGCTACGCCACCGCGGCCCGAAGGCGGGAGGTGGTGGTCGTGGCCGCCACCCCATCATCGGCCGTCGTGGCCGCCAGCCCACTGTCGACCGCCGGGTCATCACCCGCTCCGCCACCTCCGCCCGAAGGAGGGAGGCAGAGGTGGAGGCTCGCACGTGCGTCAGCGACCTTGCATGCTACATTGAGTTCCTGCGGGAGGAGGAGGAGCGCCTTGTCGAGCACGCAAAGAGCCTTACCGCAGCTGTGGCCGCAGCACACGCCAACGCGGAGGCGAGGAATCAGGAGATCTATGAGCAGTCCGACAGCTTCGAGAGGGATCGTCTGGAGAGGCAGTGGGCGTTCGAGCTGGCGAGCGTCGCTGAACGTGCAGCAGCGGCAAGCACCGTATTGCATTTGTCCAGCTCGTCGTTAGGCTCCTCCTCCTCCTCTGCCTCTTACTGAGCGTGCTCGGCAGAGGAGAGGCTGCCGGAAGTAGCACAAAGCCCCTCCGTGGTAGTTGTAGTATTTAGGGGCCATTTTGTTCAGTTCATCTGACTGTAGATGTGTGGTCGAACTGTACAACGTACTTAAAATTAGCTAGTATATATAGTTGAACTAGCTATTTCAGTACGTGGTTGGCAACAATTGGGGAGAACTTTGGTCGGTTCAGCTGTCGAGTTGAACTGTTTGTATAAATTAAGAACGACTGCTTAATCTATGAATAAAAAATCTATTCTTAATTACTGAATTTTAGTTGCAAAATTTACATAGTGCTAATGATTTCTAGCTGCATATTTTGACAAATCGCAGTGTTACAAGGATTGATAAATGGCAACGTTACTAGATCAACAAATGTAAATCTTTCCAGTTTGACAAATGGAAACATACCTAATATGACATATGCAAATCTTACCAAATTGTTTGCACATGGTTGCACACGGGTGATCCAAAACAACCATTTGCGTTGAAGGGATGCACAAATCCTGCGCTGCTCTCACTTTGCATATGGGTGTTCTATCTAAATCGTTTGCGATCAAGAGCTGCAGAAATCCTGCTCGGCACATTTTCTCTTGGCTTCCTGGGGAAGCTGTCGGTTTGCATACGGGTGTTCTAACTAAAATGTTTGCGATGAGTGTTTTATATTTAAAAAGCGAATTAAACTGCGGCTTGGGCATCATTAATGGAGAGGATGCGATCAAGGCGGGCGGCCATAGAAGTCAAAGGGCTCGCTTCCCAATGAGCATGCACAGCATACAGCTCGCACGCTTCCTGGTGAGCCTGCGCACTCGAGGATAGCTTGCACACCTCTCGGTCAGCCTACACACCGGACGGTGCTCGCACGCCTCCCGTTCAGTCAAGGTCAAGCACCTGTCCGCACGACACCTCCTACATCCATTAAAACCAAGACACGTGGTGTCACGTGAATGGTTAAAATAATTTTGGATTTACTAGAATTTAAAAACCAGGCATCTCAATGTTTTGCCGGCAATCAACGGTGCCCTGGTGTTTGAAATTCATTCTCATTTGTTGCATGGGACCTAAGCATGCACCCAAGGGCACAGATTTGTTTTTTCAACCAATTTATATGCAGTGGAGCATGTGCATGTAGTTCAAATTTGAATTATGCACATAAATGCATTGAAAACTCAGTAAATGCATAAAAATGTCCAAACGAACCCCGAAAAAACACAAAAATTCACACAACACTCTTGTTGTTCTATGTTGACATGAGAAAAAAATTTGAAAGCAATAAGAGGCAATGGATATCATTTCGTCCCCAAAGGTGGGACGTTCCCTACCGAAAATCATCATGCTTGTTGTGAGAAGCTCCGGTTTGTGAGAAGCATATACCCAAACTAGCCCCAAATGGGACAAAATTAGTACCACGACATGTTGATGCCGCTCCATGATAGCATGCCAAGTTTCATGAATTCTAGACGAGTTTTGGATTTGCTAGAATTTAAAAACCAGGCATCTCAATGTTTTGCCGGCAATCAACGGTGCCCTGGTGTTTGAAATTCATTCTCATTTCTTGCATGGGACCTAAGCATGCACCCAAGGACACAGATTTGAATTTTCAACCAATTTATATGCATTGGAGCATGTGCATGTAGTTCAAATTTGAATTATGCACATAAATGCATTGAAAACTCAGTTAATGCATAAAAATGTCCAAACAAACCCCGAAAAATCACAAAATTCACGCAACACTCCTGTTGCTCTATGTTGATATGAGAAAAAAATTTGAAAACAATAAGAGGCAATGGATATCGTTTCGTCCCCAAAGGTTGGATGTTCCTTACCAAAAACCATCATGCTTGTTGTGAGAAGCTCTGATTTGTGAGAAGCATATACCCAAACCTGCCCCAAATGGGACAAAATTGGTACAACGGCATGTTGATGCCACTCCATGATAGCATGCCAAGTTTCATGAATTTCAGACGAGTTTTGGAAGTACTAGAATTTAAAAACCAAGAATCTCAATGTTTTGCCGGCAATCAACGGTGCCCTGGTGTTTGAAATTCACTCTCATTTGTTGCATGCGACCTAAGCATGCACCCAAGGACACAAATTTGATTTTTCAACCAATTTATATGCACTGGAGCATGTGCATGTAGTTCAAATTTGAATTATGCACATAAATGCATTGAAAACTCAGTTAATGCATAAAAATGTCCAAACAAACCCCGAAAAATCACAAAAATTCACACACCACTCCTGTTGTTCTATGTTGACACGAGAAAAAAATTGAAAGCAATAAGAGGCAATGTATACCGTTTCGTCCCCAAATGTGGGACGTTCCCTACCGAAAACCATCATGCTTGTTGTGAGAAGCTCCGGTTTGTGAGAAGCATATACCCAAACCTGCCCCAAATGGGACAAAATTTGTACCGCGGCATGTTGATGCCGCTCCACGATAGCATGCCAAGTTTCATGAATTTCAGACGATTTTTGGATTTACTATAATTTAAAAACCAGGCATCTCAATGTTTTGCCGGCAATCAACGGTGCCCTGGTGTTTGAAATTCATTCCCATTTCTTGCATGGGACCTAAGCATGCACCCAAGGACACATATTTGATTTTTCAACCAATTTATATGCACTGGAGCATGTGCATGTAGTTCAAATTTGAATTATGCACATAAATGCATTGAAAACTCAGTTAATGCATAAAAATGTCCAAACAAACCCCGAAAAAAAATCTAAAATTGAACACAACACTCTTGTTGTTCTATGTTTACACGAAATTTTTTGAAAGCAATAAGAGGCAATGGATATCGTTTCGTCCCCAAAGGTGGCACGTTCCCTACCGAAATGATCACGCTTGTTGTGAGAAGCTTTGGTTTGTGAGAAGCTTATACCCGAACCTGCCCCAAATGGGAAAAAGTTTTTACCACGGCATGTTGATGCCGCTACATGATAGCATGCCAAGTTTCATGAATTTCTGACAAGTTTTGGATTTACTAGAATTTAAAAACTAGGTATCTCAATCTTTGCGGCCGAGTGACGGTGGCAGGGTGTTTGAAATTAATTCCCATTTCTTGCATGGGACCTAAGCATGCAACCAAGGACACATATTTAATTTTTCAATAATTTTATATGCACTGGAGCATGTGCATTGAGTTCAAATTTGAATTATGCGGATAAAATGCCTGGAAAACCCAGTTAATATATAAAAATGTACAAAGGAACCCAGCATAATTCCAATTTTTTTTGACGACACGCCTATAGTTGCATGTTCACTGCAGATAAAAGTTCTAACAGTTCAAACACCATCCTTTGTAGCTGTGACCCCATTATGTAATTCAAATGATCAAGACGATAAATCAAGTAGATCGCACACAGTTTATTATTACCAACCGTGTGAAATGCAGCACAAAATGTCTTGAAGCACCATCAGTGTATAATACGCCCATGGCTTACGAGAGAAGGTGCGTCGGCTATAGTCCACAACCGGCGTGTCATGCACACTAGCTCACTCCCCAAATATCATTCCACTGTTCATTCGTCGCCGTGAAAGATGGGGACGTGGACCCACGTTGTGAGAGCAACTTTGGCCGCCCACGCCGGCGAGAGCGCGGCCGCAGCCACCAGGCGCATGCTAACAAGCTTCACGAGGGTGACCGCAGTCTGCGTCCTGGCGGCCAAGGCAGCCCAAACGACCGTTGTTGCTTCTCAGGCAGCTGCAGCAGCATCTGCCTCGGGGATAGCAACTGGCGAGAGCGGCACAGCAGTTGTCCGTTCCGCAGCGGCGGCCTTAGCCCTGCTGGAGGCCGCCCACTACCATGTCGAGGCCGTCCACGCCCAGCTCGTGGTGGTCACCGCACAAATTGAACGAAGCTTCTCCGACAACGGTCGGCAACCCATGGCCGAAGAGCTGGTAATCACCGAGAGAGTTCGAGCAGCCATCCGTTCCTGCATGGCATACCTTGCCACGACGGAGCCCGCCAGAGCCCAGACCGCGGCCGCCCATCCCAACTCGTGGCGGCCTATTCCAAAGATATGGCGGACAAGGATGGCGAGATGCTTGTCGAGTATGGTGCAATTGATGCCATGGAGCCCCTTCCCCAGGAGATCGTCGGGCGCGAGCTGGACATGGAGGCGGCGGCGGAGATCGACGAGCACCAGCCGTAGTAGTACTCTTTGTTTTGTTTAATTAAGAGCGTCGGTCTTTAATTTGTTAGAGTAATGTTTAGGTCAGCTAGCTCTATTTAATTGCTGAACTTGCTCAATTAAGAAGTTAGTCTCCTTTGTGTAGCCAAATTATGCAATGACGTGGATGACCACTGTAACCAGGGAAATTCAAACCAAAAATTTTGACGTTCAAACTCAACACACACGGGTTAAGCTATCTGAATCGTTTGTGATGTTCACATATCGTACACAGTTCTGAATTAGGGACCGTGTCTGATGACACTTTGCGCGCCAGTTTTTTGGCTGAAGCGATTCCAAATTTTCGGCTTCCGCGGAAATATCTACCTCCCTGCCCCCTCCCCCTTACCAAAAGCCACATTTCCCCTCTTTCCGCCTTCCTTTCCAAGTTGAAACCTTCACTCCTTGCTTGCAGCACCGCCGCCTCCTCAACAGCAACCCTCCTTCACGCTCCTCGGCCTCGCCTATCTAGGCAGGAAATCCACACCCGACCCCCATCCTCCTCCTCCTTCCACATCCCACATGCCCCTACCGCCGGCGCGGGCGCGACACCTTCCACCCAAATCACCGACCCCTCCACCAAATAAGTGCCGGCCTAAGCCATGGTGCACGCTGTATAACCAGGACCTCAAGGAGCATTTGGCGGCGGAGAAGCAAATCGCGGCCGCACGCGCGGATGAGGTTGCGATGGTTGCCATTCGTGCCGACCCCCAGATCTTGAAGGAGCACCTTGCCATTTGCTAGCTACGCCGGTTAAGCATGCTCAGTTTACCCGTTGCGTGTGCTACTCCTGCCTTTCCTTCACAAATTCTAGTGAATTATGCTATCTAATTTTACCATGCAATCTGTTGCTCTAGTGTATATGTTCTATATGTCGTGCAGTGTGGTGCTCACTTATTAACTGTTTAGTTAGTTAGTTGTCATCTTCGGTTAATTTTTTGCTTCAATTCTGCAAATGTGATGTTCAATTCTTCAGGCTGCAAATTTGTATTGTCTTCCATGTGAGAAATAAATCGAATTTATCTTCACAAAATACATGAGAAACCAATTGCCGAGAGCGTTCGAGCAGCTGTCCGTTCCTCCGCCGCATACTTTGCGACGACGGAGCCTGTCCAAGCCCAGATCGTGACCGCCCACGCCCAGCTCGTGGCGGCTTTTTCCAAAGAGATGGCGGACGCTAATGGCGAGATGCTTGCCGAGTATGGTGCGATGGATGCCATGGAGCCCCTTCCCCAGGAGACCGTCGGGGGCGAGCTGGATATGGAGGCGGCGGCGGAGATCGACGAGCAACAGCCGTAGTAGTACTCTTTGTTTTGTTTAATTAAGAGCGCCGATCTTTAATTTGTTAGAGTAATGTTTAGGTTAGCTAGCTCTGTTTAATTGCTGAACTTGCTCGATTAAGAAGTGTGGGTGTGCTGTAGTCTCCTTTGTGTACCCAAATTATGCAATGACGTGGATGACCACTGTAACTAGGGAAATTCGAACCAAATTTTTTAACGTTCAAACTCATCACACACGGGTTAAGCTATCTGAATCATTTGTGATGTTCACATATCGTACACAGTTCTGAATAAGGGACCGTGTCTGATGACACTTTGCGTGCTAGTTTTTTTTGCTGAAGCGATTGCAAATTTTCGGCTTCCGCGGAAATATCTACCTCCCCGCCTCCTCCCCCTTACCAAAAGCCACATTTCCCCTATTTCCGCCTTCCTTTGCAAGTTGAAACTTTCACTCCTTGCTTGCAACGCCGCCTCCTCGCCGGCGACCCTCGTTCACGCTGCTCGGCCTCGTCTATCCTGGCAGGTAATCCACACCTGACCCCCATCCTCCTCCTCCTTCCACATCCCACATGCACCGACTGCCGGTGCGACACCTTCGAGCCAAATCACCGACCCCTCCACCAAATAAGTGCCACCCTAAGCCATGGTGCACGCAGTATAACCAGGATCTCAAGGAGCATTTGGCAGCGGAGAAGCAAATCGCGGCCTCACGCGCGGATGAGGTCGTGATGGATGCCATTCGTGCCGACCCCCAGATCTTGGAGGAACACCTTGCCATTTGCTAGCTACGCCGGTTAAGTATGCTCGGTTTACCCGTTGCATGTGCTACTCCTGCCTTTCTTTCACAAATTCTAGTGAATTGTGCTATCTAATTTTACCATGCAATCTGTTGCTCTAGTGTATATGTTCTATATGTCGTGCAGTGTGGTGATCACTTATTAACTGTCTTGTTAATTAGTTGTCGTCTTCAGTTAACTATTTGGTTCAATTATGCAAATGTGATGTTCAATTCTTCAGGCTGCAATTTTGTATTGTCCTCCATGTGAGAAATAAATCGAATTTATCTTTACAAAATACATGAGAAACAAATACAATTGCTATATTTCCAAGTTGACAAGCATGCTTGGTTTGGTTATACATTGTGCAATGTGGTGCTCACTTAATGTTTGGTTCATTTGTGTTGTGGTGTTTAGTTAACTGTTTGGTTCAATTCGGCAATGCAATGTTCAATAGTTGTGGGTGCATTCTGTTATTGTATACTATATGAGGAATAAATTTAATTTGACTGTAGTAAATACATGAGAAACAAATACAATTGCTATATTTCCAAGTTGTTAAGCATGCTTGGTTCGGTTAACTGTCTGATCTTCTATCAGGAGTATGTTATATTGTGCAATGTGGTGCTCAGTTAATGTTTGGTTCATTTGTTGTGGTGTTTAGTTAACTGCTTGGTTCAATTCTGCAATGCGATGTCCAATTGTCGTGGGTAGAATTTTGTATTGTTGTGCATGTCCAATTGCAGGAACCATTCTAATATTTAGGTTTTTAACAATTTGGTCTTGCACATGTAGGTCCTGCTGTCAGAGGTTTTGACCCACTGTTCGACCCTTTTTGCATATGGGGAAATGAGTTGTCCATGAATATCAGTCAAGTGAAGAAACTCAGAAAGATTGTTAGGATAAAGAAATTAGCGACGAAAAACAACATCTTTGTCTGCACAATGAAGAAGACATCACTTCACTACAGGATGGTACTAACTATTATACCTTGCCTTTTTTATTCCTTTGCCCCATTTCTAATATAGAGAAGATATTTATGCACATCCTTGTTTTCAGGCCTTTCCAAAGCAGTTCACTGATGATTACCTCTCAAACCACCTGTATGGTCAGAAGGCGAGGAAGGTATTCATACAACACCCACGGTTCAATATTAAAGTGTTCTCAAGAGGACGAAGGATGGACGGTCAATCATCCATAGGCACTGGCCTAAAGTTACAAAGACCTTCAACATCAATGAAGGCTCAATATTTGCCTTCTGCTTCAGCAGTTTTCCAGATGAGATACATCTGTCTATGTACCGTCTATGATGCTAATTTTGAAAGGTTATAGATGTTGCATGTGAAACTTGGTCCTGGTGTAGTTGTGTGATGTGGTAGCTGAGTGCTGAAGCTATATGATGTTGTACTCTAATGTATTTCAATTATGAAAATGAAATACATTGTGTGCTTAATATGAACTGTCAATTAGATTAATAAATGGATTATGAATAATTGGATAATTAGCCTGCTAATTGGGTTTTGCTATTGCAAACGGTTGTTGAAAATATACCGTGGGCGATGACCTCAGGCAACGCACACAGTTTCTAGGAATAAACCGTGTTGGATCAATGAACAATCACACACGACTTTCTCTTGAAAACTATCTGCGTTAGGCCACCTTGCGCAGACGTTTACCACATGAAAACTGTGTGTGATGGACAGCCTTTGCCACACAGTTTCTTCCATGGACCGTGTGTGATATATTCAATAACGCAAGCGATTTAACGGGAAAAATTGTGTGTGGTGTACCTGTGAACGAAAACGTTTTCCTTGGAGCGACTGTGTGGGATGTACATACGAACGGAAACGTTTAGCGGGGACTGACTGTGTGGAATGTACTTGCGACCGGAAACAATTTCGCCGTATAATTGTATTTTTTTAACTCTACTGTTAGTATTTTCGTATTTGAGCGCTCGCAGGTCGCACACGACCTCATTTTGCCGAACGTGTGTGCCAGGAGGGCATATCCCCGACGGTTTCTGGGTCGTGTGGGAAAGACCCCCTATCGCCCACATCACTTAGCGACGGTTCCAAATGCCATCACGGAAAGGGGTTAAAACCGTTTGTTTAGGAGCTCGTTGTACTAGTCCTTCGTGTAGGTGCCGTGCACACTATCGGTAATGGCAAGTGTCGGTGTCAAAACCGACGGAACTCGGGTAGGGGGTCCGGAACTGTGCGTCTAAGGTCGATGGTTGCAGGAGACGGGGGACACGATGTTTACCCAGGTTCGGGCCCTCTCTATGGAGGTAATACCCTACTTCCTGCTTGATTGATCTTGATGAATATGGGTGTTACAAGAGTTGATATACCACGAGATCGTAATGGCTAAACCCTAGAAGTCTAGCCTGTATCACTATGGTAATGAGTATATCCTTTCCGAACTAACCCTCCAGTTTATATAGACACCGGGGGAATCTAGGGTTACATAGAGTCGGTTACATAAGAAGGAATATTCATAGCTGGTCGCCAAGCTTGCCTTCCACGCCAAGGAGAGTCCAATCGGTCACGGGAGTAGTCTTCACAGCCCATCAGTCCGGTCCATGGATAACAGGTCAGACGGCCGAGGACCCCTTAGTCCAGGACTCCCTCAGTAGCCCCTGAACTTGGCTTCAATGACGAGGAGTCCGGCGCGCAGATTATCTTCGGCATTGCAAGGCGGGTTCCCCTTTCCGAACTCCAAGGTAGTCTTCAGATGTAATGACTGTATCCGGACCTGTATACACAATTGCACAAGATATAGTATTTCACGAGTTCAATCCGCTGACAACTTTTTGGTAATATGACATCACGCCTGCTCGGCCACTATTTTCGAATCGTTAGCTGGCCCGTCGTCCCACGTCTCGAGACGTGGTTTTATTGTCATGTCTTATCCAAGCGAAGATCGTGTCTCCCTTTTTAGGGGATTCTTGCCAACCCGGACGTGGGTAACCCAACCGTCGCTAGGGTACAACTCCTTGGGAATAGGCAAGTTTTGAGGCCCAGGAGGGGGCATTTGATATTCACAGCCTTTATATAGGGGTATAGACCCGTCTTTTTCTTTCACGTTTGCTTCTTCCTCAACCCCTGCTACCCCGAGTTCCAACACCCGGATTTCAGTCGCCACAAGCCCCAATCATTTCTGGATCCAACCGTCAAGGCCGGTGGGTAGCTTCTTCTGTCATGGAGGGAGATATTGCAAAGCTTCGAGCGGCGAGGTATCTGACCGCAGAAATCCATCATTGGCTTCCTGCTGAGGGGCAGGTTATTCCCACCCCCAGATCCGGCGAGAGGGTCGTGTTCGTGTCCCACTTCCTCTGCGGGTTAGGGTTTGCACTTAACCCCCTCGTCCGAGGGCTCATGTTCTATTACGGGCTGGATTTTCACGATCTTGCCCCGGACTTTATTCTCCTTATCTCGGCTTTTATCGTCACGTGCGAAGCCTTCCTCCGAACTCCTCCGCACTTCGGTTTGTGGCTCAAGACCTTCGATGTGAAGCCGCAAGTGATGGAGGGGGAGCAGGCTGAGTGCGGTGGTGCTACAGTGAGCAAGCTTGCTAGCGCTGTTTGGCTAAAAGGATCCTTCGCCAAATCTTTCAATTTATGGCAGCATGGGTGGTTCTATATCAGCGAACCCCGCGGCTCCAAGTGGGCAGCTGCGCCTGCATTTCGATCCAGCCCCCCAATTCAGCTTGCATCGTGGATTAATAAGGGATCGGACTAGGGACCAACGGACGAGGTGTGAACTTTGCAAAGTCACATCCGAAGCCTCATTGAGAGGGACATCAATATCGTCAACGTTGTTCAAGTAATGCTAGTCGTCGGACCCTGCCGTGCCAGCGACGGCCTCTCCGCCTGTGGGAGTTCAATCCAGAAGGGCCGCGGACTCTTCAGCACTTCTTCGGCACTACGCACGAAGGAATGTGGAGATTATTCTTCAGGAAACGAAGGCAATGGCCGGACACCACCAAAGATGTCGGCCTAGACTGTAACCATCCGGATACCCCGGTAAGTACCCATTTGCCGAATACCTCATAATCAGATACCCAGTGGCAAGATACTGACAGAATCATCCTTTTTCAGGGCTGGGTAAAGAAAGTGGAACGGATTAGGTGTCCGGCTCCCCTTCCCGAAGACTCAGCTAATCCTGTGCTAACAAGGATGCTGGCCTCGGCACCATATCAGGCGCCGGCAAGGGAGGGCAAAGAGGAGAGAGAAAAGACCCGGGATGACCTTTGTTCCGGAACTAAGTCAGATACTGAGTCCGGAGAAATCGACCTTTCCTCGCCTGAAGATAGAGGCGAAAGAGGAGCCAGCATCCCTTCTCCGAGTAGGAGGAAAAGGGCCGCCTCCGAAGGTTGGGAGGGGCGATCCCCCAAAAGGGGCAAGATGCCACCGTTGAGCGGCTCGGGTTTGGAAAGCGACGCTGTTGAACAGCTCCGACAAGGGGACAAGCCCTTGGCCAAACCGTAAATGAATCCAGAATACTTTGATAGCGTCCCGCTCCTTTGCCGTTACCGAAGATATACGTAATGCGTCTGTGCATTTTTACGGGTCGGCGTAGAGTGTTTCTAGGCAATCCTCTTCTTCGGGAGGTCTCCTCCCAGAGATGATGGAGAGCGAGACGCCTCCCCCAACTTCCTCACCAAATAAGGTGGACGACTCTGAAGTGTCGCCGCGGAGGGTTCTTCTTGATCAACAAGCTAGGCAGGGGATAAAAGAGGCAGTACCCGAGGGTGGGTCTGTGACCATCCGAGGTTCTGGGGCTGATAATAGAGGTCCCGGACTGTCTGGCTCACAGCCGACGGTGATGCTAGAGACGGGTGAACAGATTCCTTCAAAGGATGGTGGTGCTCCTAGAGCGGCTTCCGGATACCCGGAGGCTCCGGATATACTGCGGGACATGTTGCGAAAAGCATCTGTCTCGGGAGAACAGCGTACCTTGATGGGTACAGTGGTTGAGAAGATTTTGTCCGCGAAGAGCGGATTGAATGAAGCCTTCATTAGCCTGCTAAAAGGCTTTGAGGTTTGTGATGTAATATTTTCAGCTATGTTTTATTTTCAAAGATGCACCTATGTATAGGTAGTAGCCCCTGAGACTCGGGTTGGCTTCCACTGGGAAGCGAATCGGAGGATCAAAAATGATTACTCAAGGACTGATCTGATGAACTTGAACGCATGTTGTTTCCCCCTTAGCTACTTCCCAGACTATGGATATTGCCGAGCTGCAGCGGAAGCTTGATGTAGCAGGGGATGACCTTGTGTTAATCCATATGCGTCTTGACGAGTCGTAAGGTATGTATTTGGGGCAATCCCCATACATTTTTTGTGGTATAAGCATGATGCTAAAATCTGTATGCTGGAATATGCGTGGCTGCAGATGGTGCTGCCGCCGTTGAAGTTCTTCGAGCAGAGCTGGCCCGGGCCAAGGAGCAGGCCTGGTGTAGCAATGCAGCTGCCGAAAAGGCATCGGCTGAGTTAAAACCCGAACAAGCTGCACGGCGCCAAGACGAGGAGAAGATATCCACGATGATGCTCGAACTGGAGAATGCTACTGGACGCTGTGAATTTCTGGAGAAGGAGAGTAAAGCCTTAATGGCTGAACTGGACAAGGCCTTACAAGAGGCGAGAGAAGCGCGGTCGGAATCCAGAGCAACCCGCGAGGAGATCCGGCAAGCTAGGGAGATTGCGGCTGGTAAGCCGTTTCTGCTGTAAACTAAGTTTGGTGATCCGAACTATGCTCAGCTTAACCAGTGTGGAGTTCTCCGGATGAGTTTTTAAACCTGCTGAAGAGTTCTTCCGATGCGGCGCAGTATTACCAAGCGCGAGATGGGTATGCAATGGAGAAGCTTTTTTGGTCGCAATTTGGTGCATCAAAGCGCCCTCTGTTGCTCAATGAATAGATGTCCCAATGGCCCGAACTTCATAGGATATCCTGCACTGCCATGAAGGATATCATAATCCGGTTGTGCCCAACTGAGCCTATTCCGGATAGCTACTTCGATTTGGTACAAAGACTTGTTGACGCGGTGCCGCGAATCGATGTTGTGAAGCGGTCGGCGTGCATTGAAGGTGCACAGATGGCCTTTGCCCGAGTCAAGACATTCTGGGGAAAGATGAAGGCCATCGATATCGCGGCTAAGAGTCCACCAAAAGGCAAGGACCGTCCTGAACCGGAGCATCATTTTGAAGACGTCCTAGGGGTCGCCCGCTTAATAGCGGGTCAATGCTCGAAAGACATAATGTTCGAGTGAGGTGTATGATAATTGTAAAAGACCATTTTATAGTTAATCTATTTTTATGTTTTTCTTGAAAGCTTGTATTCCTCCTGTGCGGCCGTTTTAATATAATCTGGAAGTTTTCCAGTCATCGGCTTCAGCCCCCTGATAGGAAGTACGGGGGTGTTCGAAAAAGCATTTAATCACTCTTTATCCAACGTCTTGGTCCATGAAGGAGGTGATAATGCGGCGAACTAGGCAATCGGACTATAGGGCATTAACACTTTCACTTAGCCATAGGAGTTTTATGGTGGGACTACGACATAGCCCCTGGTATGTATGCAGCGTATTATAATATGGTGCTTTGCATAGTTGATCTAAAAAAGATCCCTCGTGTGACACGGAGAATCGCTGAAGATTCCAATAAATCGTCAAGTGGTTGAGCAGCTCTCGCTGCATCATGACAGTCAGTTTTCGGCTTTCTCTACTGAGGTACTTGACCGGATGAACCGGATGCACAATCGCAGTAGTTCTCCCTTTACTACCCTAGCCGATGGAGCAGGACGTAGGGTAGCAAGCACAGGAGCCGGGCAACCCAACTATTGACCCAAGACAATGATTCGGAGCTGATGCATATAAGGCCAAACTTGCGATGCCGAAGTACGTTGTAGAGTTGTTCGGGCTTTTGCTGGCAACTCATTTGTTCCCATACCGAGCCCCTGGCAGGTTATGCCAAGGTATATCTGTGAGACAACCATGGGAGCCGTATTCAGTGGCGAAACAACACGGATGCTTAATTCGGATACTGTTTACTAGGAGCTGAGCGATATGCCAATGATTACTTATTATATATATATATATAAGCCATCCTCCCGGCTATTTTACATGCTCGGGGTCGGAGGCGGAGGAACAGGCATAGTACAGGCTCAAAATAGAGAGTGCGGTCTACAAAAAGTTATTTTGGACCTCCTGTCGCACGTCTGGGCCACCAGTCCTCGGTGGGGGGAATCCTTGATGGAAATAGCCCCTTAGGTGAGTGTACGGATCCGAACTCCGATAGCGCCAGTTTCAGATGTTTGTCCTATTCGTCACCTGTTTTTAAGGGATAGTGAAGGAAGAAATAAAAAGAAAATGGATAAAAACTGTTACGGGGATGCTTGCAGGCTTGTCCGTAGTGTGCTTCCTCCAATGCCCATGGTATCTTGAGTGCGTAGTGATGTATGCACGACACAAATTTTGTGGGTGTACGAGGTGGGCAGCAGAAGCCGGACTGCTATTTTCGCTCCGGGAGTAGTTGATCCTCGGGTGGAAATTGCTTCTGGCCCCCGGTATTTCGTTGGTGAACCTCTCCATCGTCCGTGTCGCCTGGCGGCCTCTTCCCCTTGTGTTCAGCGTTAAGCTTGCCGGCCTGCTTAAATACCCAACAGTTTCTGTTAGTATGATTAGCTGGTTTATCGGGGTGGCCATGAATCTGGCAGGGTCGGTCCAATATCCTGTTTAGGTTGGACGGTTCGTCTCGGTTTCCCTTGAATGGATTCTTCCATTGACCGGGCTTGGGGTTGCTGAATCCGGCGTTGACCGCTATGTCACGTGATCTTTCATTATCATTGCGACTGTTGTGTTTGCTTCATTTTGGCTTGCCGCTGCCATCTCGGATTTCGGAAGTGCCCGGGTCGCTGGCGATGTTGCTTCTACGAGCGAGCCAGTTGTCTTCTCCCACGCAAAAGCGGGTCATTAGAGCAGTAAGGGCTGTCATGGATGTAGGTCCTTCTTGTCCAAGGTGGCGTGCTAGCCATTCGTCCCGGACGCTGTGTCTGAAGGCCGCAAGGGCTATTGCGTCCGGACAGTCGATGATTTGGTTCTTTTTGACTAAAAACCGAGTCCAGAGCTTCCTGGCTGACTCTTCGGGCTGCTGGACAATGTGGCTTAGGTCATCGGCGTCTGGTGGCCGGACATATGTTCCTTGGAAGTTGTCAAGGAAGGCTTCTTCCAAGTCTTCCCAGCTGCCTATGAAATTTTCAGGCAGACTGTTTAGCCAGTGCCAAGCTGGCCCTTTTAGCTTTAGTGGGAGGTATTTGATGGCGTGGAGGTCGTCTCCACGCGCCATATAGATGTGGAGGATAAAATCTTCTATCCATACCGCGGGATCGGTTGTTCCGTCGTATGATTCAATATTGACGGGTTTGAATCCCTCCGGGAATTCATGATCCATTACTTCATCAGTGAAGCAAAGAGGGTGTGTTGCGCCTCTATGTTGGGCCACACTGCGACGTAACTCCGACGGAGCCCATTTGCGATTCTCGTTCCGGGCGTGGCTAGGTTTGTCACGTCCGAATAGGTAGCCCTTGTCGCGTGTCGAGGCATGCCCTCGCGATCCATAGATCGATCTTGCGTGTCCTGCTCTACTATCCGAGTCCCGTCGGAGGTCGTCTGTACAACCATGAGCTGTGTTATTCTTGTCTTTACGGCGAGGTGGGGCGGTCTGGTATTCTTCTTGAGTTGCCTCTTTATCCAGACAGAGTTGTCGACGACCTGCCGCATTGTGTGATGATGGTACGGGCTCCAATGCCTCGTCATCAGACTGAGGTAACGATATATGCTTCGGGTAGCTTTTGGCTGGGCCACTAAGGCCGTATTCTTCGGCGGCCAGGACTTCGGTCCATCTGTCGTTGAGTAGGTCTTGGTCATCTTGAAGCTGCTACTGCTTCTTTTTCAGGCTCCTCGCAGTAGCTAGTAGCCTGCGCTTGAAGCGCTCCTGCTCGAGGGGTTCTTCGGGTATGATGAAGTCTTCATCGTCGAGGCTTACCTCGTTGAGGGAGTCCCGGATTAGGGGGTGTCCGGATAGCCGAACTATCACCTTTGACCGGACTCCTGGACTATGAAGATACAAAATTGAAGACTTCGTCCCGTGTCCAGATGGGACTTTCCTTGGCGTGGAAGGCAAGCTTGGCGATATGGATATGTAGATCTCCTACCATTGTAACCGACTCTGTGTAACCCTAACCCTTTCCGGTGTCTATATAAACCGGAGGGTTTTAGTCCGTAGGACGAACAACAATCATACCATAGGCTAGCTTCTAGGGTTTAGTCTCTCTGATCTCGTGGTAGATCAACTCTTGTACTACCCATATTATCAATATTAATCAAGCAGGAGTAGGGTTTTACCTCCATCGCGAGGGCCGAACACGGGTAAAACATCGTGTCCCTTGTCTCCGTTACCATCCGCCTAGACGCACAGTTCGGGACCCCCTACCCGAGATCCCCCGGTTTTAACACCGACATTGGTGCTTTCATTGAGAGTTCCTCTGTGCCGTCGCCATCAGGAAGGATGCCTCATCCCTTCTTTAAAGACGGCACTGTTGCCAAAGGAGCTTTGGCCATCGGCCAAACTCTCTGGCTAGGCAGTTTTCTTATGACCGCCTGTTCGGCCGCCACGCCGATGATGGCTTCTCGGGTCATCGAAAGCAATCTTCACGTTAACTCGGAACTCGCCGAGCAGTTAGATCCGATGGGGCTCTCTTCCTTAAACGAGCTCTTGGATCGCATCATCATCTCGAGTCGCTATGACTACGATCAGATTGGGCCTAAACCCGATCTGAGAGAGATCAACTCTCCCCAGGTTACCCACCACATTGTTGTGGTAGAGGAACAATACGGCGATCCTTCTTCTATCTTAAGGACTAGCTATGTCCGGATTCCCGACCCCTCCATGCCGGATTCCCGCGGAGGGGAGGACGTCACTCAAGCCCTGAACCTAAAGTCAGGCAGCGGGCTAGATTCATTGGACAACATCCAAGAACCCAAGCTTCCAAGTTCGGAAACTTCTTGGCCCCTGAGTCTTAGATTGGACGGGGTTCCGAATTTAATTCCACCTGCCCACCCAAACATAAGCGATTTATCCCAAATCCGGCAAGAGCCCACAGAGACAGTACACCATTACTGGGCCAGATTCCTCCTGGTCATGAACAGGATAAAGGATTGCCGCGAGGAGGACGCAATTTCATTCTTCTGCAATAATTGCACGGACAAGGGAATCCTCAACGCTGTAAGTAGTCGTGAAATTACACGCTTCGCTGACTTGGCGTCCATAGTACAAAAGTACTGTGCGATGGAAAGCGCCTGGAAAACCGAAATCAAAAAATTTTTTTTGACAGAAAGACTGTAAGGGAACCCCTTACAGTATAATTGGTGCAACAAACGCAAATTGCAAGTACCATGCCTTGAACCTGGGTGGATGGGAAGGCATCAGCCCCTTCCCACCACTAGGCTATGCCTTAGTCTGCTGAATACAACCCCAGTCCGAAATAAAAGGGTGCATCATCGTCAGGCACCTGGGTTAAATACCAAAAAGCAAAACCCCTCTTTAGGGCATGGAACCGTACTGGAGGGATGGCTCAACGGACCCTGCAAAATTCATAGTACAGAGGGCGCCACTCCAACTCATAGCCTTAGAGCATGTTGGATACCACGGCAGGTGGCCAAAAGTGGCGAAGAGCTTCTAACTCCAGAGCACCAGCCCAGGGATACCAGTACGGTATTAACAGTCTTCGAGACTCTCGCATCAAATAATATGCGAAAACGAACACTCTGCAGCCTTGCCGAAGTCTACCAAGTAGCAACAATAAACCCATGGAGTGACACGGCTATTACCTTTAATGCCAGTGACGAACCTAATTCCAAACAGCCCGAGCACCAGCCGCATTGGTCCTCAGTCCAATAGTGGACGGCTTTCGCCTTACCAAGGTACTCATGGACGGCGGCAGCGGATTGAACCTCATTTACGAGGAAACCCTCCGAAAATGGAAATAGACTGGAGCCGCATTGAGCGAAGCAGCACAACCTTTAGAGGAATAATCTCCAGTCGGGAAGCATGCTGCACAGGAAAAATCACACTGGATGTGGTGTTCGGCACGCCGGATAATTACAGGTCCGAGGAGGTCACGTTCCAAGTGGCCCCGTTCAGCAGCGGATACCACACTCTACTAGGGCGAGAGGCATTCACAATTTTTCAAGCTATACCCCATTACGGGTACATGAAGCTCAAAATGCCCGGGCCCAACGGAATCATCACTCTTGCTAGTGAGCGGACATAGCACTCCGCTACCGAAAATAAGACAGCCAAGACTGGCCCTTGAGGCACTATCCAAGCCCTAGCAGCCGAGGAACTCATCTGCTTGTGTCTCACGGTGAATAGGGACGATTTGATACTCGATAAGAGATCCAAGTCCACCTCCTTTAAACCAGCGGACGAAATAGTCAAATTCCAAGTCCATCCAACGGACCCTACAAAAATGGCCTCCATCGGGGCACAATTACACCCTGATGTAGACGCCGCACTAAGAGAATTCCTACGCAAAAATTGGGACATTTTTTCCTGGCACCCTTCAGACATGCCAGGAATCCCACGCCGGCTGGCCGAGCACAGCCTAGACAACCTCAAGCCGGTCAAACAAGCTCTTCGGCGTTTCTCCGAACCCAAGAGATAGGCCATGGGAGAGGAGCTAGCCAAACTATTGGAGGTCGGATTCATCAGAGATATAAAACATCCGGACTGGCTAGCAAACCTGGTGATGGTACCAAAGAAGGACAAATCCTGGCGCATATGCGTCGATTTCAAGGACCTTAACAAGGCTTGCCTAAAGGATCCTTCCCCTCCCCGCATCGATCAAATTATCGACGCTACCGCAGGACACGATTCATTGTGCTTCCTCGACGCATACTCCGGCTACCACCAAATTAAGATGGCAGAGCCCGACCAAGCCGCAATGGCATTCATCACCCCATACGGCCCATTCTGCTTCAACACAATGCCCTTCGGGCTCAAAAACGCCGGCTGTCGGTGTCAAAACCGGCGGATCTTGGGTAGGGGGTCCTGAACTGTGCGTCTAGGCGGATGGTAACAGGAGACAAGGGACACGATGTTTTTACCCAGGTTCGGGCCCTCTCGATGGAGGTAATACCCTACTCCTGCTTGATTAATATTGATGATATGGGTAGTAAAAGAGTAGATCTACCACGAGATCAAGGAGGCTAAACCTAGAAGCTAGCCTATGGTATGATTGTTGTTCGCCCCACGGACTAAAACCCTCCGGTTTATATAGACACCGGATAGGTTAGGGTTACACGAGTCGGTTACAATGGTAGGAGATCTACATATCCAGACGCCAAGCTTGCCTTCCACGCCAAGGAAAGTCCCATCCGGACACGGGACGAAGTCTTCAATCTTGTATCTTCATAGTCTTGGAGTCCGCCAAAGATGATAGTTCGCAATCCGGACACCCCTAGTCCAGACTCCTCAAGAGTCCCTGAACCAGGCTTCAATGACGACGAGTCCGGCGCGCATATTGTCTTCGGCATTGCAAGGCGGGTTCCTCCTCCAAATACTTCATAGAAGGTTTTGAACACAACGATAGTGTCCGGCTCTGCAAAACAAGTTCCACATACCACCGTAGAGAGAATAACTTTTGCACAGATCTGCTGACGTATTCCGCGGCATGACATCACACCACGGCCAGGCCTTTATATGAATCGTTTTTTACTGTTCCACCTCAGCGCGTTTAGCGAGGCTGTTTCACGCACGCCTTATCAAAGCATAGATCGTGCCCCTTATTCCGGGATTCTCATCAATACGGACGTAGTAACCCATCCGCACCATTGATTATGGCGCTTGGGAGATAAGCGAGTTTTACCAGGTGGCGGGGACGATAGCTTCGTCCGTCCATATAAGGGATAAGGATCCACCTTTTGCTTGCGCCTTCTTCCTCCTTTGCTCATCCATTTCACAAGACTCGAGCTCCAGCGCCTAAGTCCGCACACCCCACCTCAACCTTCTCCAACTATGTCCGAGCGGGAGGCAGGTGGATGGCCTCCTCCATCACGGAGGGGCACATCACAAAGCTGCGGAGGCCGGATACTTGTCCGGCGACATTGCGGTCGGCTACCCGACGAGGGGCAGCTCATTCCAACCACCAGGCCCCATGAGAGGGTGGTGTTTCTCCCCACTTCCTCCCATGGACTAGGTTTTCCACTTCATCCATTTGTCCGGGGCTCATGTTCTACTACGGCTGGACTTCCACGATCCGCCCCAATTTCATCCTCAACATCTCGGCGCTCATCGTCAGGTGCGAGGCCTTCCTCTGCATCCAGCCCCACTTCGCTTATGGCTGAAGATTTTCAATGTCACCAAGGTAGTGGGCGGCCGTCAAGCAGCGTGCGGAGGCGCCATGGTTGGCAAGATGGCCAAAGTCATATGGCTCGAGGGCTCCTTCGTGGAGAAAATAAAGGGGTGGCAATCGGGGTGGTTCTATATCACCGAGCCGCGCGACTCCAAATGGGCGGCGGCCCCTGAATTCAGATCTGGCTTCCCCACACGGCTCTCATCATGGAAAGAGACGGGCCTGACGTGAGGGAATTCGGACGAGCTATCCGGACTCCAAACATGCGTCCGAAACCTGGTGGACAAGAATCTCAGGCTTGTCAATGTAATCCAGGTGATGCTCATCCACCGGATTCTCCCATGCCAACAACGAGCCTTCAAATTGTGGGAGTTCGATCCGGCACAGCACCCAACTCTGACAAGGCTCTTCGACACTACGTACGAAGATGCCTGGAAGGTGCTGTTCAAGGGCGCCGAGGCTCCCACATCCGCTACCGAAGATCACGGATTCAGCTCGCAGCATCAAGCTAGCAAGGTAAGTTATTTTACCCTTTACGGGACTCTTTTTTCATAGGTTGACTCTATGTGGGATCTAAAACTCCCTAACCTTTGACAGGACTAGCTGAAGACGTCCGGACAGATTAACTGTCCGGCCCCCTTGCCAGAAGACCAAGCGGACGCCCGATTGACGGGACTGCTGGCTCCGGTACCTCATGTGGTGCCGGAGAAGAAGGCCAAGAAGGAGGCCACGGGAACTCAAAGGAGCTCCCGACGCCGGGTGCTGTCGGACTCATCACCCGACAACCCTGAGGCGGAATCCTCCTCTGAGGAAGAGGAGGAGGAAAAAGAAGCCTCTCCCCCAGCGGGGATAGAGAAGAAAAGGAAGGCCGCCCCAACTGGGGAGGCCGGAGGGTCCAAGAAGGGAAGGACCCTTCATCCGGACTTCTCCACCAACGCCGACAACGACGAGGAGGAGTGGCCAACAAGGGCTAAGCCCCTGGCGAGATCGTAAGTGTCCGGATTCCCATGGTTTTTTTTCCATTGCATAGTGTTCTCTAATGCCAAACAATCATGCAGCCCGCCCAAGGACGAGTTCGCCGCTTCGTCGAGCGGGTCCCTGAATTCGGCGGAAGTGGAGAGTACTTCACTTCCGCCGCCTCACTCTCCTCCGCGCTGGACGATGCGAGGTGGGGCCCCTAGGGGGGCCTGGTCAAGAGGAGGTGGCGCAGGAGGCGGCGCAAGGCGACCTCTCGGACTCCAGGCGCGTGGGGGGCGAGACCCCCAGGGGCTCTAAGCCCGACCCTTGTCCGAACTCCATAGCGGAACCTTCAGCGGTTCCGAAGTCCGGCCAGCGGCCCCTTTGTAAGAAGGGTAAGACGTCGGTATCCTTCGTCCAACCGAAGGCACCGGATAACTTACTGGAGGCGCTTAACAGTGCCTCCATCGAGGAGGAGCACCGCACTATTATGAGTGCGGTGATCCGGACGATTCGATCCGCCAAGAGCGGGCTGACTGAAGCTCGTACCAGCCTTCTAACGGGCTTTGAGGTAAGTTTAGAATATGTAAAAATATTACCGCATAGACGGTAGCCCTCGATGCTTAGTTCGGTGTTTGGAAAGAAAAGCCGGACTAAGGATCTAAAAGATATACGCAGGAGTCTAACATAAGTATGTCAATATGGGAATGCAGTTGCGCTGCTTTGACCTCTGCCAAGACCGATGCGGAGGTCAATGCATTGAAGCAGAGCCTCGAGCGGTCCGAGAACGAGCTCGGCCTTGCCAAGAAGCAGCTCGAGGACACGGAAGGTAAGTAATACCTTATTAAATAAATACCTTATAGAAAAGGTTTTGGTTGCAAAAAATAACAGGAATAACATGGGTACTACAGGGGCCACGAACGAGGTGGCGACCCTGAAGGAAGCGGTGTCCGTGGCCGAAAGCAAAGTGGCTGCGGAGCGCACCGAGCGAGAGAAGGGGGAGGCGCAGCTGGCGAAGGTACGGCAAGAGCTCCAGGCTCTCGTGGAAAAACACGAGGGTTTGGAGCGTGACTCGAAGACTCGAGAGTCCGAGCTTGCCTCGGCTCTTGAGAGTGCCAAAGCTGCTAAGGCAGAGGCCCGACAAGCCCTCCAGGAGATTGAGGCAATAAAGAAGATCACGGCGGGTAAGGCATTCTTTATCCAGAGCAAGAATGTGAAAGTGAATTACCTATTACTTACTCGGATTCGGAGCTCTCCTGGAGCATTCGCAGATCTGCCCCGTATTGTGTCTGATGCTGCCGAGCTCGACGGAGAAGGTGTTCTGGTCTCAGTATGCTGAGGCCGGACATCCGGTGCCCCTAAGCGACCAGCTGAAGCAGCTGGTCGAGCTCCACAAGGTCACCGAACAGGCCATGAGGGGCCTCATAGTTCGGCTATGGCCATTGGAAGCCATGCCTGGGAGCTACTTTGGGCTAGTGCGGCGGCTGGTGGACGCCTATCCATGGATTGAAGTCATCAAGCGCTCCGTCTGCATTGAAGGTGCCCGTCAGGCCCTTGCCCGTGCTAAAGTGCACTGGGGCAAGCTGGATGCGGAGAAGCTTGTGACGGACGGGCCACCGAAGGGCAAGGAGCATCGCACACCCAAAATGTACTATGAGGGCCTCCTGAAGGGTGCCCGCCGTATAGCGGATGAGTGCTCCAAAGATGTAATTTTTGAATAGACTCGCATTTGTTATCCTGTACGCTGAAAACTTGTTCATATGCGCTAAGCAGGCCGTTTATCAAATTTGAGAGATGGCAAGTCGTTGGCTTCAGCCCCCATGCCACGAGTGCTGGGGTGTTCGGGATAAACTTGAGCGATCTTGTTCCCATTCTTGGGTCCATCGAGGGAGGCGCTCAAAGCAACGAACAAGGCAACCAGACTTATAATGCTTGAACACTCTCACTTAGCCATAGAATTCTATAATTTTAAATTTCGGCGAAGCCCCTAGTATTCGGAAGACCGAGTTCGAGGCGCTATCCACGCCTTGGCGGACAATTCGGTTCCTCGCTCTAAGCGGCATAAGTCTTTAGGGACCGAAAAAACCTCTCGAACAGCCACGGCTCTCGCCCTATCATGACGGTCAGTTTAGCTTTCTCCATCGAGGTGCTCAACCCAGCTCAACTGGGCACAATCGCAGATGGTTCTCCGTGCTACCTTAGCCGATATAATGGAACGAAGGTACCAAAACACGGAGCCGGGCAAACCCAACTATTGACCCAAGACATGATTCGAGCCGATGCATATAATGCTATAAGTTCGGGTGCCGCACTTGTGAAAGTGTTGGACTTATCACACCATAATTTTGGGGTACTTAAGCCCTCGGTGTATTGGCCGTACCAAAGTGTCTGGGTGCAACATGTCATGAAATGAACATATATATAGATAAAAAATGTAATAATAGGCAAGAGCTATATATTGGTTATTAAAAAGAAACGCAAATAAAAGCGAGCGATACAAATTGTGCGATAAGCAAGGGATGGGATTATTTGACATGTCCCCTCCAGGGTAAGCTATGGATGGTATGTAAAACAGGTATAATGCTCGTAGTAGAGACCACCTGGACACTCGACGCAGTTTTCTGCTTCCCTAGCTGTTGCATCGTGTATTCGGCGCGAATGCCGGACAGGTCTTCTGGAGAACAGAGTCCTGAAAGTAAGAAGAAGAAAAAAGAAAAAGAATGACACAATTGGGAGCCCCTAGTGCGGTTGAGCCGCGTGCAGGCGTGCCGTGGTCGTGCCCCTCTCCTTATGCCCATGGTATCTCCAGGGCGTAGTTATGTACGCGTAGTCTGGCTTCGCATTTCGCGAGGGCTGGGGTTGGGGCGGATTACTACGGCGTGCTTGAATCGTGCCAGCGGTCTTGTTGTAGGTTACTCGGACGCGCTTGCGGTGTCCGGACGCTTAGCGGCCGGACTCGAGAACTGTTGAGAGGCTGCTTTGCACCTCCGCCGCGAGGACGCCGTGTGCTCCTCCGCTCGGAGAGAGCATTCAGTGTTTCCATTGACCGTGATTACTCCTCGAGGGCCCGCATCTTGAGCTTGAGGTATGCGAGTGTGGCACCGCATTGAACTTTGCAAATGCGGTTCGTCCAAGCGAGGCGTGATAGCCGCCATGAACGGGACTATGTCGAAGATTAACTCTTCGCCGGAAGTTATCCGGGATCCGAAGACCACTTCGAGTGTAATCGAGCCTGCATAATTGGCCTTTACACCGGTATGACGCCTTTAAAGGTCGTCTTTGTAGGTTTAATCCTTGAGGGTCTATGCCCATTTTGCGCACTGTATCCTGATAAAGCAGATTCAGGCTGCTACCGCCGTCCATCAGGACTCTGGTGAGGTGAAATCCATCAATGATTGGGTCAAGAACCAATGCGGCGAAACCGCCGTGACGGATGCTAGTGGGGTGGTACCTTCGATCGAATGTGATCGGGCAGGAAGACCATGGGTTGAACTTTGGGGCGACTGGCTCCATCGCATATACGTCCCTTAGTGCACACTTCCGCTCCCTTTTGGGTATGTGGGTTGCGTATATCATGTTCACCGTCCGCACTTGTGTGGGAAAGCCCTTCTGTCCTCTATTGTTCGGCGGCCGGGGCTCTTCCTCGTCATCGCTATGCAGCCCCTTGTCATTGAGTTCAGCACTTAACTTGCCTGCTTGCTTGAACACCCAACAATCCCTGTTGGTGTGGTTGGCTGGTTTTTCGGGGGTGCCATGTATCTGGCACAAGCGATCGAGTATTCGGTCCAAGTTGGACGGGCCCTGGGTATTCCTTTTGAATGGCTTCTTCCGCTGACCGGGTTTAGAGCCTCTGAATCCGGCATTGACTGCCGTATCTTCATCATTGTTGCCGTTTATGCGGCGCTTGTTCTTGTTGCGACGCGACCTGCCATTGCTGTCCTTGGTATCCGAGCTACTGTGGTTTTTGGTCAAGTTGTTACTACGAGCTAGCCAGCTGTCCTCTCCCGCACAAAAGCGGGTCATGAGTGTTGTAAGGGCTGCCATGGATTTCGGCTTTTCCTGTCCTAGGTGCCGGGCAAGCCACTCGTCACAGATGTTATGTTTGAAGGCTGCAAGGGCCTCTGCATCCGTACAGTCAACGATTTTATTTTTCTTTGTTAGGAACCGTGTCCAGAGTTGTCTGGCTGATTCTTCTGGCTGCTGAATTATGTGTCTAAGGTCATCGGCATCTGGTGGTCGCACATATGTGCCCTGGAAGTTATCAATGAATGCGGCTTCCAGGTCCTCCCAACAACCAATTGATTCTGCTGGCAAGCTGTTGAGCCAATGTCGAGCTGGTCCTTTAAGCTTGAGTGGGAGGTATTTGATGGCATGTAGATCATCACCGCGGGCCATGTGGATATGGAGGAGATAGTCCTCGATCCAGACCGCAGGATCTGTAGTACCATCGTATGATTCGATGTTTACGGGTTTGAAGCCCTCGGGGATTTGATGATCCATTACTTCATCCGTGAAGCATAGTGGGTGTGGCGCCTCAGATTGGGCTATATCACGGCGTAGCTCATATGAGCTTTGTCTCATCGTGTTCGGCCCTGGCGGGTTTGTTTGTATCCGCGCGACGGTAATCATCCCGCATCGTTACGCCCACGCGATCCGTAGATCGATCTTGTATGTTTTGCCTTATCCTCCAATATATCTCGCAGGTCCGCACGTTTTCCGTGCCTTGGTACTTTTTGAGCGGCGTCGGGGTGTGGCTTGAGCGGAGGGCCGAGAGGCTTCTTCTGTCGCGCCACGGGTGGCCGGTCTGCCATGTCGTCGCTGGTGACTTGGGTGCTTCCTCCTCGATCGAGGCAACGGCCTGCGTTTGGGGTAGCTTTTGGAGGCGTCGAGTTCATACTCTTGGCTGCAAGGACTTCATCCATCCGTCGCCTAGCAGGTCTTGGTCAGCTCTAAGTTGTTGCTGCTTTTTCTTGAGGCTGCTTGCCGTGGCTATAAGCCTGCGTTTGAAACGCGCTCTGTTGGCGGGATCCTCGGGCACGATTTAATTCGTCGTCGTTGAGGCTTGCCTCATCTTCGGAGGGAGGCGATAATTATCGTCCTCTACCTCTCTTTTCTGCCAGACCGTCGTGCGGACTTGCTTCTCCTTCTCTGCGTTGAGTCCTGCTGGAGGGGTTGTCTTCGCCTTGTCCGGGTGTTATTATCTCCCGTGTTGGAATCACCGTTTTTGCTATGGCGGGATTTAGAGCAGCGCCGCTGACGTCGGCGCTTTGGTTGCTTCTTGGAGGGGTCATCCTCCGTTGTTCCATCGTCGTTCCCATATTTTGGGATGTCCACCATGTATATGTCGTATGACGAGGTGGCCTTCCAGTGCCCTGTAGGCGCTGGTTCTTGGTTGTCTCCAGCATCGTCGTCCATACCGTCGATGTCTTCGGAGTCGAAGTCGAGCATGTCGGTTAAATCATCGACAGTGGCTACAAAGTGGGTGGTGGGTGGGTGTTGAATTTCTTCGTCATCCGCATCCCAACCTTCCTGACCGTAGTCCGGCCAGGGCTCTCCGGATAAAGAGAGAGACTTTAGTGAATTCAGGATGTCGCCAAAGGGCGAGTGCTGAAAGATGTCCGCGGTAGTGAACTCCATGACCGGCGCCCAATCGGATTCGATTGGCAGGGGCGCTGGGGGTTCGGAGTCCGGAGAGGAGTCCGGCACCTTGGAGTCACGGTCTTCGCAAAGGACAAGGATTGTGTTCGGCTCAATCGCCGTAGAGATCATAGCCCCCGAGGCGGTGTCCAACCACTCGTCCTTGATCGGGGAATCCGGCTCCGGATTAAGGGTCGGAGCGGATTTGTGCGCCTCCGTGGCTTTGCTCGGTGGCAGAGCTAGATCATACCCATCGAGACAGTGTGGCACGCTTGACTGCGGCTCGAATCCGTCGAAGATCAAGTCCCCGCGGATGTCGGCCGTGTAGTTTAAACTTCCAAATCTGACCTGATGGCCAGGGGCGTAGCTTTCGATCTGCTCCAGATGGCCTAGCGAATTGGCCCGCAGTGCAAAGCCGCCGAATACGAAGATATGTCCGGGGAGAAAAATCTCACCGGACTGCGTCGTTCTTGATGATTGAAGGAGCCATCGGGCCTATTGGTGACGCATACGGAGGAACTCTCAATGAAAGCACCAATGTCGGTGTCAAAACCGCGGATCTCGGTAGGGGTCCCGAATGTGCGTCTAGGCGGATGGTAACAGGAGACAAGGGACACGATGTTTTTACCCTGGTTCGGGCCCTCTCGATGGAGGTAATACCCTACTCCTACTTGATTAATATTGATGATATGGGTAGTACAAGAGTAGATCTACCACGAGAGCAAGGAGGCTAAACCTAGAAGCTAGCCTATGGTATGATTGTTGTTAGCCCCACGGACTAAAACCCTCCGGTTTATATAGACACGGATAGGTTAGGGTTACACAGAGTCGGTTACAATGGTAGGAGATCTACATATCCAGATCGCCAAGCTTGCCTTCCACGCCAAGGAAAGTTCCATCCGGACACGGACGAAGTCTTCAATCTTGTATCTTCATAGTCTTGGAGTCCGCCAAAGATGATAGTTCGCTATCGGACACCCCTAGTCCAGACTCCCTCACCGCGCAACATATCGGTCGCGCATGATTCGGACATGTCGGCAAACCAGATCGGCAAAACGGTGGAGGCATACATAGACGATGTGGTCGTTAAAACCAAGCATGTCGAAACTCTAGTAGACGACTTGAGGCTCACATTCGATAATCTCCGAACATATGACATCAAGCTTAACCCGTAAAAATGCGTTTTGGCATCACCGGAAAGCTCTTGGGCTTCATTATATCCGTAGAGGAATTGAAGCAAACCCAGCCAAGATCCGAGCTCTGTCACAATTGGATATCCCAAAGGACCTCAAACAAATACAAAAATTGACTGGATGCGTGGCGGCTCTAAGCCGCTCTATCTCCTGTTTGGGAGAAAAGGCATTACCCCTTTATCGCCTCATCCAAAAATTGACTGGATGAGTGGACGGATGCCGCCACGGCCGGACTCGAAGAAATAAAAGCCATATTGGCAACAAACCCGGTCCTGGCCGCGCCCAACATGGGCGAACCAATGCTATTATATATCGCGGCAACTCATCAAGTTGTGAGCGCGGTGCTCGTTGTCGAACGAGAAACGGACGGACACAAGTTCCCCCTTCAAAAACCAGTTTATTACGTGTCCACTGTCCTAACTCCATGCAAGTCACGGTACCCGCATTATCAAAAAATAGCGTACGCGGTGTTCATGGCATCCCGGAAGCTGCGACACTACTTTCAAGAGTGTTCGATAACAGTAGCCTCCGAAGTACCGCTTAATGACATTATAAACAACCGCGACGCGACGGGCCGGATTGCCAAATGGGCCATTGAGCTCCTCCCGTTCGACATAACCTATAAGCCACAGCGAGCTATTAAGTCGCAAGTTTTGGCTGAATTCATCGACGAATGGACTGAAGCCGAACTCCCTAAAGAGTACGGCGCATATTCCAACTGGATCATGCACTTCGACGGCTCAAAAATGTTGGCTGGCCTGGGGGCTGGCGTCGTTCTGACGTCCCCAACCAGAGATACAGTTCAATACGTACTCCAGATAATGTATACGGACTCCAACAACGCAGCCGAATACGAGGCCCTTCTACATGGTCTCCGGATGGTAGTCTCCATGGGCATTCAACGCCTAGAGGTGCGCGGGCATTCGAACCTCGCGATATCCCAAATAAATGGAGACTTCAATGCCAAGGATCTGAAAATGGCAGCCTATCGCAACGTCTTCCTAAAAATGTCAGCTCGGTTTGAAGGGCTCGAATTTCACCATATAGCCCGGGATAACAACCAGGCAGCAGACGTATTGGCACGCATTGGCGCAAAGCGTGATGCCGCCCCCCCCAACATCTTCCTAGAGAGGCTGTTCAAGCCATCCGTACTATGGGAGGGGGAGTCCGGAAATAACAACCCGGACCCAACCGCACTGCCCGACACCGAACATTCTGACACAATTGGTGGTTCCGCCAACGAAGTAACATCCTCAGCCCACGTAATAATGGCAGTCATTGCCCCGTGGACGGAGCCACTCCTAGCCTACCTAACCAGGCAGGAACTTCCCGAGGACCAAAATGAGGCCCGCTGCATAGTGCAGCGATCTAAAGCCTATAAGGTCCATGAGGGAGAGCTTTATAAGAAAAGCACAACCGGAGTCCTTCAAAGGTGTATCTCCGAAGAGGAAGGGCGAAATCTTCTGGCTGAAATTCATGCCGGACTCGGTGGGCACCACGCCGCAGCCCGTGCCCTTGTAGGCAAGGCCTTCCGTACATGATTTTATTGGCCGACGGCCCGGACAGATGCTCAGGACTTAGTCCAACGATGCGTCGGTTGCCAACTCTTTGCTAATCAAAGCCACATGCCACCCACCGCCCTCAAAACTATACCCATCACCTGGCCGTTCGCAGTCTGGGGGCTTGACATGGTTGGACCCCTTAAAGGAGGAACCCACAAGCAAAAATACCTATTGGTCATGGTGGATAAATTCACCAAATGGATAGAGGCCAAGCCTGTTAAGACGGCCGAATCCGGACCGGTGATAGACTTCATATCAGGGGTCGTACACCGTTACGGCATCCCCCATAGCATCATCACTGATAACGGCACGAACTTCACGGCCGACGAGGTCAAACTCTGGTGCAAAAACATGGGCATCAAGCTCGACTACGCTTCAGTCTATCACCCTCAAACTAACGCTCAAGTCGAGCGAGCAAATGGTCTAATCATGAGCGGCATTAAACCGAGACTAGTGCGGTCCCTCAAGGAATCTAACACACACTGGGTAGAGGAGCTCGACTCCGTACTCTGGGGGCTGCGGACCATGCCGAATCGCACTACCGGATTCACACCATTCTTCATGGTATACGACGCAGAGGCAGTTCTGCCCTGCGACATAATTCATGACTCACCTCGCGTGCGCATGTACGAAGAAAGAGAAGCCGAGCTCGATCGGCAAGACAGTTTGGACGCCTTGGAGGAGGAGCGTGACGTGGCAAAAGCCCGTTCCGCATTCTATCAACAGCAGGCTCGAAGATATCAAAGCAGAGAAGTACGGGCCAAAACTTATAATGTTGGCGAATTAGTTCTACGCCTGCCAGACAAGAAAAAGGACAAACTCAAGCCCAAATGGGAAGGTCCCTTCATCATCGACCAAGTCCTGACCGGCGGAGCGTACCATCTGTGGAATGCATCAGATAACCGACTCGAGCCGAACCCATGGAACGCAGCCCGTCTCCGAAGATTCTACGCCTAGCGCCGGATTCTGAGTTTGTCTCCTTCCTCCGTCTATATTTTACACAATATCTGTCTTATATTTCTCTCCTTCTCCCTCCTTTCTCTTGCAGCCTTTGAAGGCTCGTTTGCGCATTGTTCGCACACACTTGACGCGCTATCCGCGCTCATTATACCTGGGGGCTTCTTTAACATAAGCTTATTTATACGAGCTTCATGCCCAACACATGTGTCACACTTCTGCATGTACCTTTTATTCACCATTATATGCATCAATATGACTTAAGTTTTGGCCAAGCTGGGTTGCCTAGCTCCTGTGCTTACCCCTACGTTCCCGATTGTTTGGCTAGGTGGTAAAGGAGCACCTCTGCGATTATTATCTGCGGGTCGATCGGATGTGTACCTCGACCTGGGTGAAGCGAAAGCTAGCGTTCTTAAGGGAATATTGGTCGATGAACTAAAAGACGATTTCTTACCTATTTATTTATCTGCCCCTGATGTTTTTCTCTTTTTGCAGTCCGGACATGCACTTTAGGGCATGCCTCCAGGGGAAAGGAACCCCTAACGGAACTATTCTCCCTGGAAGATGTTTCTTACTAACCATGTAATATAACATAACTAGTTGGGCACTTGTCTGATAAAGCACTAATGACCCCTACGCCTGGTCTCCACGCATGCCCCGGTTCTTATATAACCGCGAGGGTATTCGGACACACTCCGGACTATTGGGTCCCGAGGTTGAAGCGAAAAGGTCCGCTATGACAAACGATCTACAATCCGGCTAGAAGGCATTTTACATGTCATCTTAAATTACATAGTCAACTTGACTGATTGTATTCCTCTTCAATGCCATCTAATAGGTTGTGTAGTTTACAGTCCTTCTGGGAATACTTTGCGGCCAATTCTACTTGGCCGTACACTAAGCTCACAGGGATCTCCTTCCCGTCGGGCCCCATAGGTCCGACCTCGGCCATGTGGTTTGGGTCAGCCTTCGTGTACCGCGTCTTCACCATGGCCCAGGCCCTCCCTGGCGCCTTGACGGCAGGCCGATATCTTCCATAATCGGAAGCGCCGCCGCGCTCCCTGAAACCTCTCGGCAAGCTCTCCAAGGCCTTCGGGCAGGGAGATAGATGGCCACAAGGCCTGGGCGACGCCTTTCATCACATGCCGAACTCGTTCGTGCGATTCACGATAGCTCGGGAAGAAGGTCACCCGAGAACCGGGCATTTCCTCTGCAGGACGACCTGTGAGCATACCTACAGACATAACTCTGTTAGTCAACTTCCTCGCCGAACTCTTTTCAAAGTTCGTTCAAGCACTTAATAAAAATGCCGCGTCGAAGCCGCCGATTCTCCTTAACGGAGTCAGACAGCTGGGCACGAACATCCTTTAGTTCCTCACCCAGCTGGGTGTTGGCATCTTGGAGATTATTTTTCTCTTGCCTCACCCTTGTAAGCACATTCTCGCCGGCCTTTAACCGGCGCAAGAGCTGTTGCTTGTCCGGATCTATCTCGGCGCCATCTGCAATGTTATTGTCAGACTTATACACACGCCACACTTCATAAACTACTTATCTTTTAAAGGATATATTACCAGAGGGGGTCTCTTTGGCCCCCGTCGCGGCTAGTGCGGCCTCCAGTTGAGCTTTGCACTCCTCCAGCTCCTGTGACAGTTGAGTATTCTTTTCTGTAAGATCCTGCACAATAAATGATCCTTAAATCAGTTATTCTAACTATTTCAAGTCTCGGGGGCTACTGGCATATATAACTGTCAAATTTCCTCACCCGTATGTCTTCCATATATTGCTCCGTGGCTCTGGCTAGACCATCTTGAGCGGCACGGAGGTGCGCATCTCCCGAATCGAAGGCATTCAATGCCTCTTGGGAGAAACATGTGTCACGAAGAACTGTCTGGCGGCGCCTGTGATTCATGGCACTCTCCACCTCGGAATTGGTGGCGGACAATCTGTCGGCATCCTCTGTCGAAGGAGCATCCGACGCACGCCTCGTGTTCGCCTCCTCTTCTGGGCCTGGCTTTGGAGCCTGGCTGGCGGAGGCTCGATTGGCAACCTCTCCGGATACAGTCCGGCGAGCGCTCTTTTTCCTGAAGAGAGCACGAGCGTTAGTATGCCTTCTGGGAATCAAACCTGGGAATATGGTGACACGCCATACCGTTGCGCCGGCGTTTCGTCTGGACCGCACTTCTTTTTAGCCTGCTGGGCTATGCTGCCCCTTGTTGGCTAGCCGCCGTGGGCTCGGCCTTCCGCCTCAAGGGCATCCCCTGTGAAACACCATTGGTATACGATGATGAAAAATAAGCACGGATGGGTCATTATCAAAGTATTGGGACTTCGGTCTCAGTTACCTGCGAGGCTGGAAATATTCCGGGGTAATCGGTCGTGATGGCGACCAAGGCATTATCGATGCTCAGTTGGTGAAATACCCCATCAATCAGCTCCACCGATATGTCCGGATCCTCTTGGGAGGCCGGATCGAGGAACCGTTCCGGATCCTAGGGTTGTGGGGGCGGGCTGTTCATATCCTTTACGGCCCGGCGCAGTTCCTGCGTCGAAATTACAAAATGAGATACTTGACTATGGGAATATGGATCGGACGGGCAAAAAGAAATGTCCGCTTACCCAGCTTGGAGGATTGTTCATAGAAAATCCGTCCTGTGGATTGACGCGGAGAAATTCCTCCTCTTCTCCCTTGTATAATGCGGACAAGATCTTCATCAGATCGGCGACCGATCCCGGCCCCTTACGGCCATGGCGGGTAGCATCATCCTCCCCGCTGAAATCCCACATGGGTGGCCTCTATATCGAGCGGCTGCACTTCAAGATAATGCATGTGGCCATGACCCGATCATGGTCAGTCCGAATGAGCTAACAACCTTATTCGCTCATCAAGTAAAGGACGCCCTGTCATTTTCCCTCCGAGGGCTCATGGACGCCCGCTTAGGCGTTTCTTCAAAAGAGCATTATTGAACTCCGGTGGCGATCCGAGCAGGTCCGCAGGGGACATCTTCTATATAAAACCATTCCGAAGGCCAGTCATCGGATGCCTTCTTCGGGGTTCCGGATAGATATCCGGTCCCGGTGATGCGCCATAGTTTGGCTCCGCCCACTTGATATATCGACCCCTCCTGAGAACGGGGTACAAGGCAGAACAACCTCTTCCACAGCGTGAAATGAGCCTCAATGCCCAAAAACAGCTCGCAAAGGGCCACGAAGTCCGCAATATGCAAAATGGAGGCAGGCGTAAGGTTGTGCAGCTGGAGGCCATAGAACTCCAGGAGCCCCCGGAGAAACGGATGAATTGGAAATCCGAGCCCTCTTATCAGATAAGGGACAAGGCACACCCGCTCTCCTTTGGAGGGGCTGGGGACGCTCTCCGCTTGCTTTCCGCCCTTATAGGTGGCGAGTACGGCTCGAACCGGAACCATGAAGGCTGGGGGAAGAAATCCCTTGGTTTGGAGCGTCACTAGCTCGCTATGCGGGACGGAGCATCTCTCCCAGTCTCCAGGCTGAGGGCTGGGAGCGCGAGAGGAGGAGCCGCGTGGACTGTCCATGATGGAATGGATTTTTGTCAGATGTGCTCCGATGAATGCTCGCGAAGGGAGGATGGTGTGATTCGGATCTAGATCCTGGTCTCTTTTATAGGTAGCTCATTTGCGCAGCTAGGGGGGTAAATGTAAAAATACCCTGGCTTTTCGCATTCGTTCGACACGTGGAAGATGGCCATTATTGGGCGTGGAAGCCAAGGAGCGCAATATCTACGAGAAGCCGGGCGCCATTCAATAGGTACACAGGATTTGGAGAAGAACCCGCCTTGCAATGCCGAAGACAATCTACGCGCCGGACTCGTCGTCATTGAAGCCTGGTTCGGGGGCTACTGAGGGAGTCCCAGATTAGGGGGTGTCCGAACAGCCGAACTATCACCTTTGGCCGGACTCCTGGACTATGAAGATACAAGATTGAAGACTTCGTCCCGTGTCCGGATGGGACTTTCCTTGGCGTGGAAGGCAAGCTTGGCGATACGGATATGTAGATCTCCTATCTCCTACCATTGTAACCGACTCTGTGTAACCCTAACCCTTTCCGGTGTCTATATAAACCGGAGGGTTTTAGTCCCTAGGACGAACAACAATCATACCATACGCTAGCTTCTAGGGTTTAGCCTATCTGATCTCGTGGTAGATCTACTCTTGTACTACCCATATTATCAATATTAATCAAGCAGGAGTAAGGTTTTACCTCCATCGAGAGGGCCCGAACCTGGGTAAAAACATCGTGTCCCTTGTCTCCTGTTACCATCCGCCTAGACGCATAGTTCGGGACCCCCTACCCGAGATCCGCCGGTTTTGACACCGACACTCGTCTTCGGAGGGCGGAAGGTAGTTGTCGTCCTCCAAATTGTCGCTGGGCAGGGCCTGTTCATTGGGGCTGGCTTGCACGTTTTCTTGTTCCTACTATTCGGATCTTGCTCCAACAGGGTCTTCATTGTATTCGGCGTCGTCCGGAGTACTTTTTCCTCCGGTGCCAGCGTTGCTGCGATGTGACTTGGAGCGGTGTTTAGGGCGCCGGTATTTAGACTGTGTCTCAGGAGGTTTATTCTCAACTGGATCTCCTTTGTCATCGCCGCCGGCTTTTTTAAGTGTGTCAACCATGTACACGTCATACGAGGGGGTGGTCGTCCCAAGTCTGGTGACTGGCGGGTCTTGGCGTTGCTCCTTGTTAGCATCGTCGTCTATACCGTCAATGTCTTCGGAGCCATTATCAGGCATGTTAGTTAAGTCCTCGACAGTGGCTACGACATGGGTGGCGGGTGGAAAGCGAAATTCTCCATTATCAACCTCTAACTCGAACCGGACATAGTTCGGCTGTGAGTCCCCCGCCAGGGACATGTTTTTTAATGAATTTAGCACATCGCCCAAGGGCGAGTGTTGGAAGACATCTGCGGCGCTGAACTCAAAGATCGGTGACCGATCCAGCTCGGTGTCTGCAGGCGTATGCGCTTCTGAATTTATAGCCGGAAACGAGTCCGGAATTCCGTTGACGCAGATATTCCCTGGTATTGAGTCTGTGTGCAGCTCCAACACCGCGGACTCCGTGGCTTCGGATGGTGCAATCTGCTCCGGATCTAAGGCCGTAGCAGTTACAGGAACCATCTCCTGAATCTGGTCCGATGATAGATTTAAGTCATGTTCATCGGAGCGAGGGGGAGCGATCGCCGCGGTCTCAAATCCATTGAAGATCAAGTCTCCACGGATATCCGCAACGTAGTTCAATATTCCAAATCTTACCTGGTGGCCAGGGGCGTAGCTATCGATCTGCTCCAGATGGCCAAGCGAGTTGGCCCGCAGTACGAAGCAGCCTAATACGAAAATCTGTCCAGGGAGGAAGGTTTCTCCCTGGACAGCGTCACTATAGATGATCGAAGGGGCCATCGAACCTTTCGTCGATGGCATAGTGGAACTCTCAATGAAAGCACCAATGTCGGTGTCAAAACCAGCGGATCTCGGGTAGGGGGTCCCGAACTGTGCGTCTATGGTCGATGGTTGCAGGAGACGGGGGACACGATGTTTACCCAGGTTCGGGCCCTCTCTATGGAGGTAATACCCTACTTCCTGCTTGATTGATCTTGATGAATATGAGTGTTACAAGAGTTGAGCTACCACGAGATTGTAATGGCTAAACCCTAGAAGTCTAGCCTGTATCACTATGGTAATGAGTATATCCTTTCAGGACTAACCCCTCCGGTTTATATAGACACCGGGGGAGTCTAGGGTTACATAGAGTCGGTTACATAAGAAGGAATCTTCATAGCTGGTCGCCAAGCTTGCCTTCCACGCCAAGGAGAGTCCAATCCAGACACGGGTGCAGTCTTCGGTCTTCGTGTCTTCACAGCCCATCAGTCCGGCCCATGGATAACAGGCCGGACGCCCGAGGACCCCTTAGTCCAGGACTCCCTCAGCAAGTCCGCTGTCTTCTGGTTAGACTTGTTGTTAGGCTCAGACCCGCTTGCTATCAACTTCCCCCACAACTCCGAACGCATTGGTTAGCGAACATTGGCAGAGTGGACAGTGGTGTCCACAATTCCATCGCCCCCTCGGGCCGCTCGAGGGCCAGGAATGGACCTAGCAACCTTACTACGTACCATATCTCCATATCTCCATCTACCACACTTTGCATAGTGGCGCTGCCCCATTTCAAGCCATGGACATTTGGCGGGCGCACATACCGAGAAAAGTCAACATTTTTCTGTGGCAAATGGTGAGAAACAGATTACCTTCAGGCGTCCAAGTCCAGAAACACCACGGTCCTGGGACGGTTTGTCCCCTTTGTGGATCGAAGAAGATACTAACCCACATCTTCTTCTCGTGCATCCTCACTCAGTTCCTATGAGGCTGCGTCCACGGTTTCACCGGGTGCAGTTGCGCACCGACATCATTTGGTGTTTTTCACATGTTAACATCATGTTTATCCGGACGCACGCGTAGCCTAGCGTGGCTCGCCTTCGCAACCATGTCTTGGTCCCTTTGGGATTTTTTTCGAAAATGGGCGCTTTATTACTTAAAAGGTTTAAGCATTACAGCCGGCCTCTGCATAACTAAGATGCACACAGCCAACAAAGTTCTCACACCAAGGCAAAATAAAAGAATAAGGCGATATACAAGGAAAATGAAATCTGTATAACGCCTAAACTGAAGGTGGCCCAATCCGAAGATCATGCTGCCACCCACGTTGGATAAAAATATCCCTCGCCGAAGCCTCCAATCGTGTACACACCTCCATAAACATGTCTCGATTCTCCAATCGTTGTAGAGAGGACCATAAACAAAGAGTCCCGGTACATCTGTAGATAACCTGCATAAGAGAAGTACTTTTATCACTAAAAACTTTATCATTTCTACATAGCCAAAGCGACCAAATCACGGCAAGCGTTCCCACCCTGATAAGAGTTCTAAACTTGTGATCAATCCCATGTAGCCAGTTGCCAAATATATTAGCAACACTACAAGGAGGATACAAGCCAGACGCTATTTGGATGACTGACCATATAGAACGAGCCAATTTACATTGGAAGAATAAATGTTTTATTGTCTCATCATGCGGATAAAAGACACATTGTGTACTTCCATGCCAATTCCTCTTAATAAGGTTATCTTTAGTAAGAATGACTCCGCGACGAAGATACCATGCAAAGATTTTATTCTTAAGAGGTATCTTCATCTTCCAGATCTTCTTATTCTTATCAACTGGCACGTCATATTGGATCAAAGCTCTATACATAGAATCCACTGAGAATTTCCCATTCCCATGTAGGTTCCAACGAAATACATCGGACCCTTGTGACAACTGTACCGTGGCTAACCGCTGGAGTAGTATGTTCCACGATTGGAGTCTAGGTCCAATTAAATCCCTTCTGAACGTCACATTTGGTGGAAATGATTCCAAAACCTTGGCGATAGTATCACCCTTGTGACGCACAATATTATATAGAGCTAGATATTGTTCACGGAGTGTAGCATTACCTAGCCACTTATCCTCCTAGAATCTAATTTCCAAGCCATCCTTAATCAAGAAGGACCCATAGCGGAAGAAATTTTTCTTCGTTGCCATTAGTACCGCCCAAAAATGGGAGTCCCCAGGCTCCCAGTATACTTGTGATACCGCCTTTGAACCCACATATTTTCTTCTAAGGAGGGTTTGCCATACACCATCTTCCGTCAATAACTTAAACAACCATTTGCCGAGAAGGGCCCTATTCTTAACCTCAAGGTCATGAATGCCCAACCAGCCTTGGTCCTTGTGACGGCAAACCACACTCCATTTAGCTAGTCGATATTTCTTTCTCTCACTATCTCCTTGCCAAAAGAATCTCGATCGGAAGTAATCCAATCTATGTAATACTCCTTTCGGCAACTGGAAGAAGGAAATCATATATAGTACCATATTACTTAGTACTGAATTTATGAGGACCAACCTTCCACCCAGAGATAGTAGTTTACCTTTCCAACTGCTAAGTCTTTTTTGTAGTCTCTCCTCGACGTATTTCCATTCAGCATTTGTGAGTCTCCGATAATGTATCGGTATCCCCAAATAAGTTATCGGAAACTGGCCCAACCCGCATCCGAATAGGTCAGCATACAGATGGGCCTCGTCTTGAGCCTCGCCAAAACAAAACAATTCACTTTTATGGAAATTGATCCTAAGCCCTGAGAGTTGCTCGAATGCTGATAAAATTAATTTCAGATTTCTTGCTTTCTTGAGGTCATGATCCATAAAGAGAATTGTATCGTCAGCATATTGAAGGATGGAGATACCACCATCAACTAGATGATTCACCACCCCATCAATTTGGCCATCAACCTTAGCACGCTCAATCATGACCGCTAGCATATCTGCCACTATATTGAATAGCATGGGCGATGCTGGGTCACCTTGTCGCAATCCTTTCTTCGTTTGGAAATAGTTACCAATGTCATCATTGACTTTAATGGCAACACTACCTCCAGTCATGAAGCTATGGATCATTGCGCGCCACTCTGCAGAAAATCCTTTCATTCTGAGAGTCTGTTGAAGAAAAGACCACTTGACTTTGTCATAAGCTTTTTCAAAGTCGATTTTAAGAACTACCCCATTCAGTTTTTTCCTATGCAATTCGTGGACTGTTTCATGAAGGACAGCAACCCCATCTAGGATGTTTCTGCCTTGCATGAAAGCAGTTTGAGAAGGACGAACCACATGTTCAGCAACCGAATGTAGTCTAATCGTCGCAACCTTCGTGAAGATTTTAAAACTGACATTAAGGAGGCAGATTGGCCGATACTGTTGTATCCTTTCAGCCTCATTAACCTTAGGTAATAAAATAATTTCACCGAAGTTTAATCGAAACAACTCTAGTTGGGCATGATCTATGTTTCGTATTACCGTACTTGTTTATTTTGGCTTCGTGCCATTTGGCCCCTTGGGTCTGTATCGGATCATTTGTTTTTCCTGCTACTAATCTTGTAAACACTCTAAGAGCTTCAGTTCGCTAAACCAGGGCAAGCACCTTTTTTCTAAAAAAGATATAGACTATAGGCACTAAGAATATATCCTAACATGTTCAATTATTTACTCGTGCTTGTGTAGACACGAGGAGGAAGAGAGCAAATTATCAGTTCATGAATTTAGCACTAGATTAATATGTGTCTTTCAAACCATGCATTTTATTCCGTTATCTCTGGAACCCGATCCCTTTTCTGGATTGAATGGAAAAAACATTAGATTAGTTTGTGTCTTTTAAACCATAGAAGTGTAACTGTAGAACTACACACATTAACAATCAGCTAGAAAATTTTCGGATCTTTGATGCTGGTACTTGAAAATCAGATTTCAAATTAAGAGATATGTACTTTTTATTTCTATCATGGAACAACGAACATATATAAACTAGCTAGGGGCCTGTTTGGATCAGAGAATAAAATCACTAGATTAAAATATTTGGCATTGACCAGAGGATAGCCTTTTGGTTGAGATAAAATTATTTGCCTCGTGCTACCCCAATCAGCGGGGAAGTATCAAGTGATACCAACCCTCAAATGCTACAATGATATAAACTTAAAAAATTCAAATTTAAACATTCCAAAAAATTCTGAAAAAATCGTGGATGTTCACAACACATATGTTGACAACCCCTAAAAAATTCAGATCAAAATTCGAAATACACATCGAGAAACAAAAAAGTGAAATATGCCATGAATAGTGTCAAAAGAAGACAAAGGTAAAAATGACGCTATTCACATCTGAATTTGTCCTTTTTGTTTCTCCATGTGTATTTCAAGTTTTCATCTGAATTTTTCAGAGGTTGTTTACCTATGTGTTGGGAACATCCATGGTCTATTTCAGAATTTTTTGGAATGTTCAAATTTGAATTTTTCAAGCTGGTAGCACGGGAGCATGTGAGTATTGGTATCACTTCTTTCCTTTTATTATGCATCCAAACTTTTGGCAAGGCGGCCATTTGCTCCGCCGAAGTTTGGTGTGCCACTGGTTGGCGGGGTGACCACGGGCACAATTTAAATGTACCTTAGATCTTCCAATATTCAGTACATTATGTGTCCGTTCCTGACCCAGATTCGAGCCCTGCCGGGGGATGAGGTAAGACCCTACTCCTATCTTGTACTCCCTCCGTCCCATAATATAAGAATGTTTTTCATACTACACTAGTGTAGAAAACGTTCTTATATTATGGGACGGAAGGAGTAATGTTTATTATCAGGTGGTCGCCAGGGATCTAGAGGATCATCGGCAAGATCCGCCCAAGCGATTACAGCCCACCCTGCCTGGCGACGGTGAGTGGGGTTTTGGGAGGTAGATACTCCGGTCCCTCGTTACTCCGTGAAACATGCACGTAGGAGTTGATCACACACCAAGAAATTCAAAAAAAAAAAAAACGCTTCAGTCTTGCACGCATGTCTGTCGCGTCTCAGGATTCTTGTCTTGGGCCAATGCTTCCCCGAATTTCATCCGTCAGAGAAGACAACCCAAAAGAACAAAACAACCATCGTTTTGATGTAATTTGATCGTTGAGCCTGAATATACACTTACTTCCGTTATGATTTTCTACGTCTTTGTTCTTTTTACAACTCCACATCTTTTCTCAGAACGACAACTCCTATATCTATGATCAGGGAAATCCTGTGTACCAGTAAACCACGAGGGTAACTTGGCCGCGGATTTACAGCTTCTCTACCGGGAAACCCATGACGGGCTTCACCTCGCGCGCCATGGACCGCAGCTCCTCAACCTCCTGCTCCGTCAAGAGCCACCCTAGCGCACCGGCAAACTCCCGGGCCTGCTCTGCGTTCTTTGCCCCCGGGATCGGCACCACGTTGCCCTGGCAAATAAGCCAGTTCAGAACCACCTGCACATGAACAAAAACCAGTTGATGCATATTGCCATTGTTTCGTCATCATGATTGTGTAGTTTCTTTGTACATCGTTAAGATAAGGCAAGACTTGATAATAGAGGATGAACACTGTATAATTAAGCATGCAATAAAGAACACAGTACCTGAGTTGGGGTTTTGTCATAGCTTCCTCCAATCTCCCTAATCTTGTTAATAAGCGGTTGGAGCTGCATTGTGGAATGAGAAGAGTGAGCAGAGCCGCAACAGAGATGAAAGGGAGAGTTCGAAGCTAAGGTGCGGCAACCTTGGACAGGAAATCAGAAGTGTATATCCGTCCACGAGGTCCAGTTGGTGGATTAGCTGGAGTGTACTTTCCTGTCAAAGCACCTGAAAAGAAAAGAATAAGAAACAGGGTTCAAAAGGGTGCATTATATTTCACATTTGTGTGCTGACAGCTAATTACATATAAAACGCAGACTAAGATTATGATAAGCTACACCAGAAGAAATAAGTAATCACCCGATTGCACAAGCCCTGAAGCTAGTTGAGCTAAGTGCTCAGCATAGTGAAACAGCAAAGGTGAAGGAAAAATGAAAAGCATAACTATACCTTGGGCTATTGGGGAATATGCAATCAAAGTAATACCAAGCTCATCACAAGCTGCCTTCACCCCATTTTCCTCAGGGTTCCTGTAAATCAGACTGTAATTTACTTGGTTTGAAGCAAGTGGAACTCCCCTCTTCTTGAGGCGCTCGTGAGCATCTCGCAGACGTTTCTCTGGTAATGAATGTGATCCAGCTTAGTTTTACCATAAAACAAGCAGCTAGCATAACACGCTCCATCAAATGAGAAATAAAGTCAGCTTTTACAAACCGCTGTAGTTTGAGACTCCAACGGATTTTACAAGACCTTGCTCATAAGCATCAGCAAGGCCGTCAAGGTAACCTGGATTGTGAAAGAAATAAAACAATTAGTTTACTGCACCGCAGTGGGTTTAAAATAAGATATTAAAGTTCCCTAAAAAGATATTCTTCATTTATGTAGGTTCGGATACCTTCGTTGCCCCATATCCCTGGCCTGAAAAGGATACGAAGAGAACAGTTTCAGCAAGCTAAGAAGAGTTACAAATAACATTAAAGCTATATATTGATGAACTACTAACCAATGGAGTTGGTATGACTCAACCGAGGAGACACCAAGGCGGGAAAGTGAGCCCTTTAGTGCAGAAATAACACTTCCCCGGCCAAACCTCCATGGAAGAGCTGCAAACTTTGTTGCAATGGCCACCTCGACCCCTTCTTTTTCTTTCCTTTCCTTGATAAATCTGATTGGAATTAAGGGGAATTTGCAACAGACGTTGTGAAGACTTCATTATCAAAATATACGGGCATGGTGTATAATGATGCATGATATACCTTCCCAGTAGGCTTTCTGAATTTATCGCTCCCGATACCTAAATGTCATCAAAATCTGAAGGTTGTCAGGGTTGCTCTGAAATGATCTAGAGAATGAGCAATACAGCAAGAAGTAATCAAGAACTATCTTGATCCCTACCCCTGCACCATATACTTCCGCAGTGTCGAAGAAGGTTATTCCACTATCAACGCTCGCATCGAATCCTCCTTTGGCATCCTTGAGTTTCCTATCTGGGAAATTCAGAAAATGCTCGTTCATGTTAGACATGTAGCAGCAATCAGATATCAGTGTGCCGGCATAAAACTCAAGAGCAATGCGAAGTGAACGCAATATTATAGACTTAAAACACAATTTGTTTTTGGTATTTTTGCAGTTTGCTGGTTACCGTTCATGGTGAAAGGTTTTCTGGGGCTAAAAAATTGGAGAGCATACACGTGACATGTGCTGTGGCACAAAGTTTTGACAGGAATGCAACAAGCACCTCAGGTGCATGGCAAGCATGACCATAGTTTCATCCAAGAAACGCCAACGACAATGCAGTGATGCAACGGGTGAATAACACAACCAGTGTGCTGAGTATATATATAATCCTAATGTTGAAGAAGTGCACAAATCAGTTCACCAGAAAGAGATAACTAATTGATGAACGCAGGTGCAGGTGGATCAACAAGAGCGATGGGTTCAATTTAGAAGAAGGTTATCTGGACTGCGCGCGGCCGAACGTACCGTCCCACTGGAAGTCGTTCCAGTAGGTGGTGTCGCCCCAGGACCAGGCCCCGATGCCGAGCTTGGTCACCGCCACGCCGGACCCGCCCAGCATCACCTTGCTGCCGTCCTCCACCGCCGCGCCCTCGGACACCACCGCGCGGGGCGGGCGAAACGCTGCTGTTCGCCGCTGGCCGAGGAGCGGGAGGCAGCCGCAGCATCCCGGGCCGCCGGCGACCTGCAGGGCCATCAAGACGGAAGTCGGGGTAGGAATTCCCGAGGCGTGGCAAGTGGGCGCGGCACGGTGGTGTTCTTGGCGAGGCGAGTGGCAGCGAAGCGCGCGCGTTTTGTTTGGCCACGGGAAGAGGGGGGCGGGTCACGTGGAGGCGCCGGTGACCGCGCGCGCGCGCGCGTGGGGCTCAGCCGGACGCGCTCTAGTTTCTTCTCTTCTTCAGGGCCTTCCGAACGGAAGTGATTCGTTGCGGGCCACTCCACTCAAAATACAAGGTGTCTCAATTTTGGAAATGGGCAAGCCAAAAACATTTTTTTAATAATTTAGCTGATATATACATAAAAACATGCTTACATGTAACTGTATCGACCACCACTTTTTGCAAAAAAAATATCCTCATGTAACTTTTCCTAAAAATAAAATAAAATACACTTTAGCTGTTGTATATGTAAGTCGTCTGTTTTTAAAATTTGGGTAAGTCGATTTTCTGACTGTAAATTATTTTGTGAAGATTTGTGATGTCTTTCTTTTTTCTTGTGTTGTTTCATAACTTTTTGCGCTGAATTTTTCATTTGCCCCTATTTTGGTGTTAGTTGGGTATTTTTATTGGTCTTGAAGCCCGCTTTCCACTGCTTTTTATGCCTTTTACATCGTGACTCAGAGGAGCTGAGGTGGACGCGACGAAGCTGCACCTCTTGTCGGTGTCCAGCAATGAGTGTTGGATGGCGATGCAGAGCGCGAGCTCATTGTTGTCCGGCGCGTCACTGCCCGATTCATGGCTAGACTTGGCCATGACAGAGGACAGTGGCGGAGCTTCAGAGGAATGCCTGGAGGGGCCAAGGACAAAACATAAATTTCTGAGGGGGCCAAAAGACTTCTATTTTCAATTAAGCCTCTCCTGAAAAAAGTTCTTTAGAGATTTTGTTCAGGCTGGGGGGGGGGGGGCATGGCCCCTGCAGACTTGTGTGTAGCTCCGCCGGTGACAGAGGAGGCGAAAGATTGGGCGATAAGTGTACAAGACGGGAAGGAAGCGGAGAGGGCGAGAGGACTAAGAGTGACTAGACACTACTGCAGGATAGTCCAAACGCGATATTACGATCAGACACCATTCGACGAAACTGTGTGCGATGTCATAATCGCAAACGGTGGTGTAAAACACCCGTCAAAAAAGATGCAAAACGTTTACGATGACGGATGCATCAAACACAGTTCAGATTTTAGTTGCGTGTGCGATGCAGGGCATACAGTTCAGTTCAATTAACTTTTTGGGATGATGAGTAACAAAAGAAACGGGCAGCCAGATGAAGGTATGTGCGATATACAGCATATGGTTCACTAGGATGAAATGTGTGTGATTAGGCAACACAATGAAATGGTTCAACTGAATAAGATGTGTGTGATACGCGGCAAACAGGTCCGTAATCAGAAATGTGTGTGAAGACCAATAATAACACAGATGATTGCTGCTAATAAGCCGTGTGATTTGCTCTGTCTACAGAAGAATATACACACACACACACACACACACACACACACACACACACACACACACACACACACACACACACACACACATATATATATATATATATATATATATATATATATATATATATATATATATAGCTGAAATAAACATCCAATTACATAAGTGACTATACAGATCATTCGCACACACACCTCAATAAACAATTGCATGCATTCTAAAGTAGGAGAAATGATCGTCTAGTCATCTACTTCTTGTGACGTTCTCGCCACTGCTCTGTGGCTCGATCCCTCGTCTGGGGCAGGAAGAAAACACTTCCTCATGTCAACGATCGTCTGTACATCTCGTAGCTTGTGTACACGTCCTTGGCCGTGTACTTGACATGTTGTTCATCCAGTCTCTCATGCCACATGTCGTGCCAGGCGTTCTTGTCCTTCTTGCTCTCATTCTTCATCTTCATGTAGTAGCGGTCGATGATGGCTGAGGTGAGGTCAACCAGGGAGTGTTTTGTCGCTGCCCCAGACCTTGTAATGGTGCTGGATGTTGACAAGATTTGGGCATTTCATGCCCGAAACCTTGAGCGCTTTTAGATCGTTGGTGGTGTCCACCGTAACGAAACTGTAGTCAGAGCTGTTGATAAACCTGGAGAAACGCTCGCAAGGCCTTGTGGCAAGGTGGTAGTGGTAGATGAGGACGTCATGTCGCATGCACAACTGGGCGACGGCAACCTTCTGATCGTGCTCGGCACGACCGACGGTGTACTCGAGGTCGAAGCCGACCACTTGGTACTTGTCCTCGACAAGGAACTACTCCATAGTTTGGATGGAGCTCTCCACCAAGACCGGATCGTTCGTGTACACCATCGAGAGGGCCTTCCCCCTCATGTCGGTGTCCACTACGTGATGCGTGGTGAACTGCCCGCCGTTGTCGTTGTCGGCCGCTGGGAGCGCCATTGGAGCCACGGGGAGCGCCATTGGAACCGCTGGATGTCCTCTCTGTATGTGTCGTCATGGGTGTGCTTATTGTGTCGTGTGATGCGAGAGATGAAGGTAAATGACCGCAGTAATAAATGGGGCCGGGCGGCCTAGATTCTCTGCGCGTCCGCATGACAGTTTTTGCAGCGGGTAACTGCATTTGCTGCGCCGTGCCCGGCGCAACCGCATGCACACGAACATGCGTGATCGTGCGCCGGCCCCAAACACTGGCAGCGCGTGTGGAGGGACGAGGGCAGAGCACCCGGAGGGATGCGAGAGCAGAGCGCGCCGCGGCCGCCTGAACCGCAAGCAACCACACGCATAGAGCAGTTGAACACGCAGGAAATGGTCGCTTACAAGCCTGCCGACAGTTACGTCGTTGTGTAGAGAGCAGCCGTGTGTTACTACCTCCATCTAGTCTATAGTCCCCTTTATATTCTGTGACATACTTTGCCTTCGAATTTAACTAACAAAATGTTAATGCATGTTATAAAAATTATATAATTGGAAATTATGTTCAAATACGAATTCAACTATATAATCTTTGGCGACATGCATTTGTATTTTATTAGTTAAATCATACTTATAAAACAGGACAGGGTATAGTAGGTAATTAAATCGCAGACGTATTTTTTTATTAATCATGTGTACGTGGCCTTTCGTCCTTCTCTCGCACGTCCTGTCACCCCGCTGCCGCAGACGGCTTACAGTGCAAACTTGCGCAGCGCGCGGCGGCGTTCTTTTGGCCAAACGATGGCGCCAATAAATCGTCGATGAGCCCGTTCCCGCGCAACCTCGCAGGTTCCCGCGCAAGCTTCCCGCCTGACTCGATGAAATCCCCCAAAATTCCAATGCTTACTGGCCTGCTATATAAACCCTCACGGCGGCGAGTCCTGCATCATATGTTCTCCTCCCTCCCTGTAGCTTATCTCGTCTGCTTCTCCCACAATCACCAATGGCACCGGTCCGTCATCGTCGCTCAACCACTCCGCCGTCCTCAGAGGACAGCTCCAGCTGGGAGGCTACACCGCGGCGGCAGCGCAGTCCCTGGCGTAGTGTAGTGTGCGTGACATCCCTGTTGAGTGTGCATCAAACACCCACCACACGCTCCGCCGCCGCTGCCCGTCGGCAGCTATTGCCGGCCGCCGTTGCCGCCACACCACCGTCGAAAGCCAGGGCCATCGCTCGCTCTACCGTCGCGGCCCGAAGGCGGGAGGTGGTCGTCGTGGCCGCTACCCCACTGCCGGCCACCGTGGCCATCACCCGCTCTGCCACCGCGGCCCGAAGGCGGGAGGTGGTGGTCGTGGCCGCCAGCCCACCGTCAACTGCCGGGGTCATCACCCACTCCGCCATCGCCGCCCGAAGGCGGGAGGCGGAGGTGGATGCCCGCACGTGCATTAGTGACCTTGCGCGCTACACCGAGTTCCTGGGGAGGAGGAGGAGCGCCTTGTCGAGCACGCAAAGAGCCTTACTGACGCCGTGGTCGCGGCACACGCCGCCTCAGAGGTGAGGAATCAGGAGATCTACGAGGAGAACCACCGCTTCGAGAGGGGTCGTCTGGAGCGGCAGAGGGCGTTCGGGATGAGCATCGTTGAAGCTGCAGCAGCGGCAGGCACCGTATTGCAGTTGTCCAGCTCGTTGGTAGGTTCCTCCTCCTCTGCCTCTTACTGAGCGCGCTCGGCAGAGGAGAGGCAGCCGGAAGTAGTACAAATCCCCTCCATAGTAGTAGTATTTAGGGGCTATTTTGTTCAGTTCATCTAACTATAGATGTGGTGGAACTGTACAACGTACTTAAAATTAGCTAGTATATATAGTTCAACTAGCTATTTTTGTACGTGGTTGGCAACAATTGAGGAAAATTTTGGTAGGTTCAGCTGTCGAGTTGAACCGTTTGTATAAATTAAGAACGACTTCTTAATCTGTGAATAAAATCTATGCTTAATTACTGAATTTTAGTTGCAAAAATTAGATACTGCTAGTGATTTTTAGCTTCATATTTTGACAAATTACAGTGTTATAAGGTTGACAAATGGCAATGTTACTAGATCAACAATTGTCAATCTTCCCAGTTTGACAAATGACAACATATCCAATATGACAGATGCAAATCTTACCAAATTGTTTGTAAGTGGTTGCACACGGGTCATCCAAAAGAACCGTTTGCATTGAAGAGATGCACAAATCCTGCTCTCACTTTGCATATGGGTGTTCTATCTAAAACGTTTGCGAACAAGTGCTGCACAAATCCCGCTCGGCACATTTTCTCTTGGCTTCCTGGGAAAGCTGTCGGTTTGCTTATGGGTGTTCTAACTAAAACGTTTGCGATGAGTGTTTTATATTTAAAAATCATTGACGTTTTTCTCAAAAGAAAATCGTTTGATAAGTCTGTACATTAAGAGATAAAAACGCAAGTTCGCTCAAACCATATCTTTCATTCAGTCATACTGCGAATTTATATTCATATGATCGTGATACAGTATTAAACCCAAGAAAACAAACTATTTCCGGCGGCGGCGGAGGCGGCGTGCCACGCCGTCGTTGTCGTTGTCGACCTCCGGGACGCCGTTGTTGAAGTCTTCAATACAGCACAGAATGGTCTTCACTTGTATATCAAACATCATGTCGTCGCACGATCGACGGGCGGGGCGCGGGAGGATGGCAGCTGGCGGCGCTGAGAGGTAGCGGTCGACGGCAGTGTCCCATGCCACTGAGGGGGGGCGCGCACGGGCACGGGCGTGGCGGGTTCAGCCAAACGCACGGGGACCGGCGCCGCGATGGGTGGAGGGGCAGGCACGGGCACGGGCGCTGGCGCTGGCATGTACACAAGCTCGTGCGGGTCCACGGAGACCTCGTTGACGCCCACGGCTTCCAGCTCTACGATAGTGCTCGGTGACCAGCCTGTCAATACTATGGGGATGGTCGCTGGCGCGGGCACGGGGATGGGAGCTGGGACGGGAGCGGGGGCAGCAAACGCCGCAGCCAGCTTGTTCTGGGCCATGTCCATGAGGCCCCATTCCTCCTTATTTTCTATCTCCTCCAGCTCGGAGTTGACTTCACCAAACTTGAAGACTAGTGGCAGATGAATCTTCTGCGCCATGGCGTTGGTCGAGGTCTGCGGGAGGGAGGGGAATGGTAGGCGAACAGTAAGGCCGCCCGTATTAAGCAGCAGCTCGGGCGCCATTAATGGAGAGGAAGGCAGACTTCCATGGAAGTCAAAGGGCTTGCTTCCCAATGAGCATGTGCAGCGTACAGCTCGCATGCTTCCCAGTGAGCCTGCATATTGGAGGACAGCTTGCATGCCTCTCGGTCAGCCTGCGCACCGGACTGTGCTCACACGCCTCCAGTTCAGTCAAGGTCAAACAGCTGTCCGCACGGCACCTCCTATAGCCATTAAAACCAAGACACGTGGCGTCACGTGAATGGTTAACAGAACGCACATGGTTTGAATTATACAAACGTTTGAGATATTAAAGTGGCAGCTATTTTTTCAAAATGCCTTTGTTGGGTGTTATTCGAGTGCGCCTTCTCTCAAAATGGACATGAAAAATACCACAGCATGTCGGGTGCCATTCCATGATAGCATGCCAAGTTTCATTAATTTCAGACAAGTTTTGGATTTATTAGAATTTAAAAACAAAGTATCTCAACGTTTTGCTGGCAATCAACGGTGCACCGTTGTTTAATATTCATTCTCATTTCTTGCATGGGACCTAAGCATGCACCACGAACACTGAAAAATCACAACAATTGACACAACACTCCTGTTGTTCTATGTTGACACGAGAATTTTCTTGAAAGAAATAAGAGGCAATGGATATTGTTTCGTCCCCAAAGGTGGGACGTTCCCTACCGAAACCATCATGCTTGTTGTGAGAAGCTCTGACTTGTGAGAAGCATATACACAAACCTGCCCCAAACGGGACAAAAAATTTACCACGGCATGTTGATGCCGCTCCATGATAGCATGCCAAGTTTCATGAATTTCAGACGAGTTTTGGATTTACTAGAATTAAAAAACCAGGTATCTCAATGTTTGCGGTCCAGTGACGGTGGCAGGGTGTTTGACATTGATGTCTACTACACAACCTTCTTCTTGTAGACGTTGTTGGGCCTCCAAGTGCAGAGGTTTGTAGGACAGTAGCAAATTTCCCACAAGTGGATGACCTAAGGTTTATCAATCCGTGGGAGGCCGAGGATGAAGATGGTCTCTCTCGAACAACCCTGCAACCAAATAACAAAAATTCTCTCATGTCGCCAACACACCCAATACAATGGTAAATTATATAGGTGCACTAGTTCGGCGAAGAGATGGTGAAACAAGTGCAATATGGATGGTAGATATAGGTTTTTGTAATCTGAAAATATAAAAACAGCAAGGTAATTAGTGATAAAAGTGAGCACAAACGGTATTGCAATGCTAGGAAACAAAGCCTAGGGTTCATACTTTCACTAGTGCAAGTTCTCTCAACAATAATAACATAATTGGATCATATAACTATCCCTCAACATGCAACAAGAGTCACTCCAAAGTCACTAATAGCGGAGAACAAACGAAGAGATTATGGTAGGGTACGAAACCACCTCAAAGTTATCCTTTCTGATCGATCTATTCAAGAGTCCGTAGTAAAATTATATGAAGCTATTCTTTCCGTTCGATATGTCCTAGAGTTCGTACTAGAATAACACCTTAAGACACAAATCAACCAAAACCCTAATGTCACCTAGATACTCCAATGTCACCTCAAGTATCCGTGGGGTATGATTATACGATATGCATCACACAATCTCAGATTCATCTATTCAACCAACACATAGAACTTCAAAAAATGCCCCAAAGTTTCTACCGGAGAGTCAAGACGAAAACGTGTGCCAACCCCTATGCATAAGTTCCCAAGGTCACGGAACCCGCAAGTTGATCACCAAAACATACATGAAGTGAATCAATAGAATACCCCATTGTCACCACGGGTATCCCATGCAAGACATACATCAAGTGTTCTCAAATCCTTAAGGACTCAATCTGATAAGATAACTTCAAAGGGAAAACTCAATCCATTACAAGAGAGTAGAGGGGGAGAAACATCATAAGATCCAACTATAATAGCAAAGCTCATGATACATCAAGATCGTGCCGAATCAAGAACACGAGAGAGAGAGAGAGAGAGAGAGAGAGAGAGAGAGAGAGAGAGAGAGAGAGAGATCAAACACATAGCTACTGGTACATACCCTCAGCCCCGAGGGTGAACTACTCCCTCCTCATCATGGAGAGCGCCGGGATGATGAAGATGGCCGCCGGTGAGGGATCCCCCCTCCGGCAGGGTGGTGGAACAGGGTCCCGATTGGTTTTTGGTGGCTACAGAGGCTTGCGCCGGCGGAACTCCCGATCTAGGTTATGTTCTGGAAGTTTGGGTATATATAAGAGGTTTTGGCGTCGGGAATAAGTCAGAGGGGTCTCGAGGCGGCCACGAGGTAGGGGCGTGCCTGGGGGTAGGGCGTGCCCCCACCTCGTGGGTGCCTCAGGACTCTTCTCGCCCATCTCCGATACTCCGTGGGCTTCTTCTGGTCCAAAAATAATCTCCGTGAAATTTCAGGTCAATTGGACTCCGTTTGGTTTTCCTTTTCTGCGATACTCGAAAATAAGGAAAAAAACAGAAATTGGCACTGGGCTCTAGGTTAATAGGTTAGTCCCAAAAATCATATAAAATAACATATAAAACATCCTAGATGGATAATATAATAGCATGGAACAATAAAAAATTATAGATACGTTGGAGACGTATCAAGCATCCCCAAATTAATTCCTGCTCGTCCTCGAGTAGGTAAATGATAAAAACAGAATTTTTATGTGGAATGCTACCTAACATAATTTTCAATGCAATTCTCTTTATTGTGGCATGAATGTTCAGATCCAAAAGATTCAAGATAAAAGTTCAATATTGACATAAAAATAGTAATACTTCAGGCATACTAGCCAATCAATTATGTCTTATCAAAATAACACAACCAAAGAAAGTTCATCCCTACAAAATCATGTAGTTTGGCCATGCTTCATTTTCGTCATACAAAATGCTCCCATTATGCATAACCCCGATGACAAGCTGAGCAATTGGTTCATACTTTTTTACGCGCTTTAGCCTTTTCAACCCTTACGCAATACATGAGCGCAAGCCATGGATATAGCACTATAGGTGGGATAGCATATGATGATGGGGGTTATGAGAGAAGACAAAAAAGGGAGAAAGTCTCACATTGACGCGGCTAATCAACGGGCTATGGAGATGCCCATCAATTGATGTCAATGCGAGGAGTAGGGATTGCCATGCAACGAATTGTAACATCCCAAATTTCATATTTGGAATGTTTTACAATTATAGCTAAGCATCCTATGCATCCTGTTTGAATTTGAATGCCATTTGAAGTTTCAGAGCAATTTGAGTTTTGAATTTGAATTTCAAACTTTGGCATGTGGGAAATAATTCAAAAACTAAGCTCGATAAATACTTGATCAAAAGTATGAGAGGAGCAAACATGACACTCCAAAAATATCAGAGGAAACAATGCCAAAAGTTTTGGAATTCAAATCTGAATTTTATTTGAATTTGAAAAAATGGATTTTTATAAAGTTTGATTTTGCCTTTGGAAAAATGTTCAAATGAAAGGAATATTCCCTGATCATTTTGGTATATATATACCCTATATAAAATATTTATAGATAAGGTTTTATTTTTGTTTTTGTTTTATTTAAAAAATAATAAAGAAAACTCCCTGGGCGCCACCAAAGCACACCCAGCCCAGCCAGCGCCGCCTCCCTCCAGCCCAGCGCCCAGCCCACTGAGCCGGCCCAACAGCCAGCCAGCGCCAGCCACCCCTCGCGCCCGCCTCGATTCCCTTAGGCCTCGGCCACCCGACCCCTCGCGCTCCCTCCTCTCGTGACCCGTGGCCCCGCCTGTCTCCTTTCCCCTCGCCCACGCCGCGACCTCGCCGGAGATCGACCGGATCCCGAAGGATCCGGGATCCCCCGACCGCCCCCGATGCCCTTCCGAAGCGAGCCCGAGGCCCAGGCTATAAAACCGAGCCCCTCCGCACCCCATTTCCCCCCTAGCCTCGCGGACCCTTCTCTCCTCTCCTCCCGAGCTCACGGAGTCCCGAGCTCGCCATCACGCCATAGTCGCCACGACGCCCTAGTCCACCCCCCCCCCAACACCACCGAACCTCCCCGACCTCGGCGCGTCTTCCCGACGACTCGCTGGAGCTCACTGACGCCCGGACGCCTCAAGCACTCTCGCCGCCGCCGCGCCGGCCGCCGAGTCCCGTAAGTCCCGAGATCGCCTCGTCCGATCCTAGATCTAGGGCTAGGATTAGAAACCCCAAGGGTTAGGTTTTATTTATAAAACCGGCCGGTTCGATTGGTTTATTTTTAGTTTAGGTTTATTTGTTTAGGCCGGTTCGTTTAGTTTAAACCTAGGCCCGCTTAGACTAAGTTACGCCTTAGTGCAGATAGGCCCATTAGGCCTTTTTCTTTTATTTTGATTTTCTGTTTTAGCTTTAATAGTTTCTGTTTTCAAAATGTATATCTTTTATTCTGTTTAATATTTTTAGATGATTCTTTTTTGTTGGATTGCAAATTTTATGTAGTTTTTGCAGAATATATATTTAGCTATGTTAAAAATAATTAAAATTGCTTTATTTTAGTTTTGGTCAGAATAGTAAATCTGCTATAACTTTAGTTAGAAAAATTATTTTTGCATGATTCTTTTTGTCACCACTTTATTTTGACATTACCAAACCCTAGAAATTAACTTGGGCATTTTAGGATTAATAAATAATTAGTTCTAGACAGAACCCTATTAATCCTAATTAATTAACTAGTTCCTGTTTTCCTATTTAATTAATTAGTAAATTAATTTATTTTTAACTTGTGATTAGTTATTCTAGGTTAGTTTCTGTCACTTTAGTAGATGTACTTTTATTTATAATTAATAAAAGTTTTAAATTATTTTTCTTAACGGAAATTGGATTAGGCCTAAAATGAGTTTTATAATAGCTATTTAATTAATTCTTTTTGCACCTAGTTGCTTAGTGAAACCTTTTCTGTTAAGTCAACTCAAAAACATGATTAGGTTATATTAAGGAATTTTTGTTATATAAAAACTATTTTTGTTATTGTTTGGAGTAGGGAAAAACTTTGAATTGGTTTCTTTGAGTTTTTCTTTTGGATTTGGTTTCGATTGTTTTGTTGTGCTATGTTACTATTGTTATCTTGTGTGATCCTCTTTCTTTGTGCTTATTGTGTTATTGTTTGTCTCGGTAGAGTTTCCGGAGTGCGAAGCTTGCTACTACGACTCTTTAGCTTACGAGGATCATCAGCAAGGCAAGTTTTGATCATGTTATTTCTATACCTATGTTTTTGTGCATTAGTAGTTGTCACCACCCCACCATGTATGCAGTAGTGAAATCTTGAAGTCATTAAACTTGAGTAGTATCATGTGGTAGGATGAACCAATCCCCTTGTTACCTTGACCCCGGGACGTAGTAGTTATTTTGCTATGCTCGTAGACGGGATTTGGGATGAGTGAAATTCATAAGCAAGATGTGAGAGTCAATGATGATGACCCCATGAACTACAATGATCAAGATGGACTTCGGAAAATCACTACTGGGTGGAGGACGGTTGACGGGCACCCTGGAGCACCCAGTGGTGGCCGGGATGCATGGAGAAGCGCCATGACATCCTGCGGAAAGCTTCACCCAGCCACTTAAGAGAAGGATGGATGCCCCATGACCGGAAGCTTACTCTGCAGCCGCAAGCCATTATGGGCTCGCTGGGTTGACCCTAGTAGTGACGCTGGCTGGACGGTACTACGAGAAGTAGACGAACGGTAGGATTGATGGGTACGGCGGTGGCGGAAGAACTCTTTGGAAGACCTGTTTCATTCGTCCGTCTTCAAACACCATGAAGTGCGAAGACTTTAAAGGAGGGAATGATTCTTGCGGGGAAAGTGCGCAACCCTCTGCAGAGTTTAAAGATCTAATCGATTAGCCGTGTCCCCGGTTACGGACATTTGAGCCTCTGGAACTTGGAAGTATTCGGATATCTCAACACTAAAATTACTGGATTAATTTGAGGGTTTATGACTTAATAATTTGGGAACGAGATATTGGTTGGCGGAACCATCTCAATAACTACCAACAATTGTAGTAATTTGCAAGCAAGTCCACTGTAGTAGGGTAAAATTTGCTTTTCGCAAAATAATGAAACTTAGAGCTCCACAGCCAAAAATGCATATAGTGTTAGTAATTTTATTATTGTTATTCTTCATGACTTGCCACTTATTCAAAAGCTGACCTACATGGCTGCAACGTATTATGTTGCGTAGATATATTCCGATCAGAGTGAGGCTACGCCCCCGCTTGGCGATTGCCCTTTGGAGTCGGATGGACTCGCTTACCTTCGACGCTTCGCAGCATTAGTAGTTTATTTCTCATGAGTTGGCCTTGAGCCGAATTTATTCCCTTGTAATAAAGACTCTATATGAGAATCGTTTAATGATATTCAGGTGTGATTGAACTTTGATTACTTTATCGATGTCCGTGAGTACCAAAGATGATCTTGGGATGGTATGCATACGTAGATTTGACCAATTTTGGGTCAGGTCGCTACACGAATGCACTAGAGATGTAGGTGTATGAAAGCTCAAACTTAAAACTAAGTGGGTGTGCATCCAACTTGCTTGCTCACGAAGACCTAGGGCATTTGAGGAAGCCCATCGTTGGAATATACAAGCCAAGTTCTATAATGAAAACTTCCCACTAGTATATGAAAGTGACAAAACAAGAGACTCTCTATGATGAAGATCATAGTGCTATTTTGAAGCACAAGTGTGGAAAAAGGATAGTAACATTGTCCCTTCTCTTTTTTCTTTCATTTTTTTGTTTGGGCTTCTTTGGCCTCCCTTTTTTATTTGGGCTTCTTTGGCCTCTCTTTTTTATTTGGGCTTCTATGGCCACATTTTTTTATTTCTTTCCTCACATGGGACAATGCTCTAATAATGATGATCATCACACTTTTATTTACTCATAACTCAATATTACAACTTGATACGTCTCCAACGTATCTATAATTTTTTATTGTTCCATGCTATATTATATTCTGTTTTGGATGTTTAATGGGCTTTATTATACGCTTTTATATTATTTTTTGGACTAACCTATTAACCAGAGGCCCAGCCCAAATTGCTATTTTTTTGCCTATTTCAGTGTTTCGCAGAAAAAGAATATCAAACGGAGTCCAAACGGAATGAAACCTTCGGGAACGTGATTTTTGGAACAAACGTGATCCAGAGGACTTGGAGTCTATGTCAAGAAATCAAGCAGGAGAGCACGAGGCAGGGGGGCGCGCCTACCCCCCCCGGCGCGCCCTCCACCCTCGTGGGGCCTGATACGTCCATTTTGCATCATGCTTTTATATCGATATTTATTGCATTATGGGCTGTTATTACACGTTATGTCACAATACCTATGCATATTCTCTCTTATTTTGCAAGGTTTACATAAGGAGGAGAATGCCGGAATTTGGAATTCAATGGAAAAGGAGCAAATATTAGAGATCTATTCACAAGAACTCCAAAAGTCCTAAACTCCACGAAAGTCACTTTTGGAAATAATAAAAATATCCAGCGAAAGAAGTTCACCAGAGGGGACCCACTGCCACGAGGGTGGGGCGCCCTACCCCTGTGCGCGCCCCACCTCGTGGGCCCCTGCTGGCTCTCCGATGGCCATCTTCGCTATATGAGGTCGCTCGTCGAGGAAAAATCATAAGCAACCTTTCGAGAAACTCCGCCGCCACGAGGCGGAACCTTGGCGTAACCAATCTCGGGCTCCGGCAGAGCTGTTCTCGCTGGGACACTCTCCCAAGGGGGAAATCGTCGCCATCGTCATCACCAACGCTCCTCTCATCGGAGAGGGCAATCTCCGTCAACATCTTCACCAGCACCATCTCATCTCAAAACCCTAGTTCATCTCTTGTATCCAATTCTTGTCTCCAAGTCCGGGATTGGTACTAGTAGGTTGCTAGTAGTGTTGATTACTCCTTGTAGTTGATGCTAGTTGGTTTATTTGGTGGAAGATCATATGTTCAGATCCTTTATGCATATTAATAACCCTCTGATTATGAACATGAATATACTTTGTGAGTAGTTACGTTTGTTCCTGAGGACATGGGAGAAGTCTTGCTATTAGTAGTCATGTGAATTTGGTATTCGTTCGATATTTTGATGAGATGTATGTTGTCTAGCCTCTAGTGGTGTTATGTGAACGTCGACTACATAACACTTCACCATTATTTGGGCCTAGAGGAAGGCATTGGGAAGTAATAAGTAGATGATGGGTTGCTAGAGTGATGAAGCTTAAACCCTAGTTTATGCGCTGCTTCGTAAGGGCTGATTTGGATCCATATGTTTCATGCTATGGTTAGGTTTACCTTAATACTTTAGTTGTAGTTGCAGATGCTTGCAATAGAGGTTAATCATAAGTGGGATGCTTGTTCAAGTAAGAACAGCACCCAAGCACCGGTCCACCCACATATTAAATTATCAAAGTATCGAACGCGAATCATATGAACGTGATGAAAACTAGCTTGACGATATTCCCATGTGTCCTCGGGAGCGCTTTTCCTTATATAAGAGTTTGTCCAGGCTTGTCCTTTGCTACAAAAAGGATTGGGCCACCTTGCTGCACTTTATTTACTTTTGTTACTTGTTGTTCGTTACAAATTATCTTATCACAAAACTATCTGTTACTACTTATTTCAGTACTTGCAGAGAATACCTTGCTGAAAAACGCTTATCATTTCCTTCTGGTCCTTGTTGGGTTCGACACTCTTACTTATCGAAAGGACTACGATAGATCCCCTATACTTGTGGGTCATCAAGACTCTTTTCTAGCATTGTTGCCGGGGAGTGAAGCGCCTTTGGTAGGTGGAATTTGGTAAGGAAAAATTTATATAGTGTGCTGAAATTTACTGTCACTTGTTACTATGGAAAGTAATCCTCTGAGGGGCTTGTTCGGGGTATCTTCACCCCGACCAGTAGAGCAAAGAATTGCTCCTCAACCTATTGAACCTACTGAAAATGAAATTATTCCCTTTGAAGTTCCTTCGGGTATGTTAGAAAAACTGCTTGATAACCCTTTTACAGGAGATGGAACAAAGCATCCTGATGAACATCTACTCTATGTGGATGAAGTTTGTGGATTATTTAAGCTTGCAGGTATACCCGATGATGTTGTTAAGAAGAAGGTCTTCCCTTTATCTTTGAAGGGAGATGCATCGACATGGTATAGGCTATGTGATGATACGGGATCATGGAACTATAAACGAATGAATTGGAATCTCATCAGAAGTATTATCCTATGCATCTTGTTCATCGTGATCGTATATATAATTTTTGGCCTCGCGAAGGAGAAAGCATCGTTCAAGCTTGGGGGAGGCTTAAATCAATGTTATATTCATGCCCCAATCATGAGCTCTCAAGTGAAATAATTCTTCAAAAAATTTATGCTCGGCTTTCTGAAAACAATCGCATCATGCTCGATACTTCTTGTCCTGGCTCTTTTATGATGAGGACTATTGAATTCAAATGGAATTTACTGGATATAATTAAACGCAACTCTGAAGATTGGTATCTCGACGAAGGTAAGGAGTCAGGTATGACACCTAAGTTTGATTGTGTTAAATCTTTTATGGATACCGATGTTTTCCGTAAATTTAGCACTAAATATGGACTTGACTTTGAGATAGTAGCTTCTTTCTATGAATCTTTTGCTATTTATATTGATCTCCCCAAGGAGAATTGGTCTAAATATCATCCTCCCATAGAAGTAAAAGTAGATGCACCTACTAAAGTTGATGAAAAGACTGTCACTTATAATGATCCTATTGTTCCTACTTCTTATGTTGAGAAACCACCTTTTCCTGTTAGAATAAAGGATCATGCTAAAGCTTCAACTGTGGTTCGTAAAAGCAATATTAGAACTTATACACCTCCTGAGCAAGTCAAAGTCGAACCTAATATTGCTATTGTTAAAGATCTCTTGTCTAATAATATTGATGGACATGTTATTCATTTCTGCGGTGAAACCGCTAGAATTGCCAAACCTAGTGTTAAAGATAAACATAGACCTGTGGTAGGTGTGCCTGTTATTTCTGTTAAAATAGGAGATCATTGTTATCATGGCTTATGTTATATTGGTGCTAGTACTAGTGTTATACCACATACATTATACGAAGAAATTAAGCATGAAATTGCACCTGCTGAACTAGAAGATATTGATGTCACAATTAAACTTGCCAATAGAGATACTATATCAGCAATGGGAATTGTTAGAGATGTTGAAGTCTTGTGTGGGAAAACTAAATATCCTGCTGATTTCCTTGTTCTTGGCTCCCCACAAGATAGCTTTTGTCCCATTATATTTGGTAGACCCTTTTTGAATACTGTTAATGCCAAGATAGACTGCGAAAAGAATGTTGTTACTATTGGCTTGGATGATATGATTCATGAGTTTAATTTCTCTAAATTTAGTAGACAACACCGTGAAGAAGAATTGCCTAGTAAGGATGAAATTATTGGTCTTGCTTCTATTGCCGTACCTCCTAGTGATCCTTTAGAACAATATTTGCTAGACCATGAAAATGATATGTTTATGAATGAAAGAAGGAAATAGATGAGGTATTCTTTAAACAGAACCTATTCTCAAACATAATTTTCCTGTTGAAATCCTAGGGATCCTCCTCCACCCAAGGGTGATCCCGTGTTTGAGCTTAAACCGTTGCCTGATAATCTTAAATATGCTTATCTTGATGAAAAGAAGATATATCATGTTATTATTAGTGCTAACCTTTCAGAACATGAAGAAGAAAGATTATTGAAAACTTTGAAGAAGCACCGTGCTGCTATTGGATATACTCTTGATGATCTTAAGGGCATTAGTCCCACTCTATCTCAACATAAAATAAATTTGGAAGAAGATGCCAAACCAGTTCGTGATCATCGACGACGGCTGAATCCTAAAATGAAAGAAGTGGTAAGAAAAGAAATACTAAAGCTTCTGGAGGCAGGTATAATTTATCCCATTGCTGATAGTCAGTGGGTAAGTCCTGCCCATTGTGTCCCTAAGAAGGGAGGTGTTACTGTTGTTCCTAATGATAAAGATGAATTGAGTCCGCAAAGAATTATTACAGGTTATAGGATGGTAACTGATTTTCGTAAATTAAATAAGGCTACTAAAAAGGATCATTACCCCTTACCTTTTATCGATCAAATGCTAGAAAGATTATGCAAACATACACATTATTGCTTTCTAGATGGTTATTCTGGTTTCTCTCAAATACCTGTGTCAGCTAAAGATCAATCAAATACCACTTTTACTTGCCCTTTTGGTACTTTTGCTTATAGACGTATGCCTTTTGGTTTATGTAATGCACCTACTACCTTTCAAAGATGCATGATGGCTATATTCTTTGACTTTTGTGAAAAGATCTGTGAGGTTTTCATGGACGATTTCTCCGTCTATGGATCCTCTTTTGATGATTGCTTGAGCAACCTTGATCGAGTTTTGCAGAGATGTGAAGAAACTAATCTTGTCTTGAATTGGGAAAAGTGCCACTTTATGGTTAATGAAAGTATTGTCTTGGGGCACAAAGTTTCTGAAAGAGGTATTGAAGTTGATAAAGCCAAGGTTGATGCTATTGAAAAGATGCCATGTCCTAAGGACATCAAAGGTATAAGAAGTTTCCTTGGTCACGCCGGATTTTATAGGAGGTTCATTAAGGACTTCTTAAAATTTCTCGCCCTCGACTAATTTATTACAAAAGATATACCATTTTCTTTGATGATGATTGTGTAGAAGCATTTGAAATACTTAAGAAAGCATTGATCTCTGCACCTATTGTTCAGCCACCTGATTAGAATTTACCCTTTGAAATTATGTGCGGTGCTAGTGATTATGCTGTAGGTGATGTTCTAGGGCAAAGAGTTGATAAGAAATTAAATGTTATCCATTATGCCAGTAAGACTCTAGACAATGCGCAAAGAAATTATGCTACTACTGAAAAAGAACTCTTAGCAGTTGTATTTGCTTGTGATAAGTTCAAACCTTACATTGTTGATTCTAAAGTAACTATTCACACTGATCATGCTGCTATTAAATATCTTATGAAAAGAAAGATGCTAAACCTAGACTATTAGATGGGTTCTCTTGCTACAAGAATTTGATTTGCATATTGTTGATAGAAAGGGAGCTGAGAACCCCGTTGCAGACAACTTGTCTAGGTTAGAAAATGTTCTTGATGACCCACTACCTATTGATGATAGCTTTCCTGATGAGCAATTAAATGTCATAAATACTTCTCGTAGTATTCCATGGTATGCTGATTATGGTAATTACATTGTTGCTAAATTCATACCACCTAGTTTCACATACTAGCAAAAGAAAAAGTTCTTCTATGATTTAAGACATTACTTTCGGGATGACCCACATCTTTATAAAGAAGGAGTAGATGGTGTTATTAGACATTGTGTACCTGAGCATGAACAGGAACAGATCCTACGCAAGTGTCACTCTGAAGCTTATGGAGGACACCACGCTGGAGATAGAACTGCACATAAGGTATTGCAATCTAGTTTTTATTGGCCTATTCTCTTCAAGGATGCCCGTAAGTTTGTCTTATCTTGTGATGAATGTCAAAGAATTGGTAATATTAGTAGACGTCAAGAAATGCCTATGAATTATTCACTTGTTATTGAACCATTTGATGTTTGGGGCTTTGATTATATGGGACCTTTCCTGCCTCTAATGGTTATACACATATTTTAGTTGCTGTTGATTACGTTACTAAGTGGGTAGAAGCTATTCCAACTAGTAGTGCTGATCATAACACTTCTATTAAAATGCTTAAAGAAGTTATTTTTCCGAGGTTTGGAGTCCCTAGATATTTAATGACTGATGGTGGTTCACAATTTATTCATGGTGCTTTCCGTAAAATGTTTGCTAAATATGATGTTAATCATAGAATTGCATCTCCTTATCACCCGCAGTCTAGTGTTCAAGTAGAATTGAGTAACAGAGAGCTCAAATTAATTTTGCAAAAGACTGTCAATAGGTCTAGAAAGAATCGGTCCAAGAAACTTGATGATGCATTATGGGCCTATAGAACTGCATATAAAAATCCTATGGGTATTTCTCCATATAAAATGGTTTATGGAAAAGCATGTCACTTACCTCTCGAACTAGAACATAAGGCATATTGGGCTATTAAAGAGCTCAACTATGATTTCAAACTTGCCGGTGGTTATTTGATATTAGCTCACTTGATGAATGGAGAACCCAAGCTTATGAAAATGCCAAGTTGTTTAAAGAAAAAGTTAAAAGATGGCATTGCAAAAGGATACAAAAGCGTGAGTTTAATGTAGGTGATACAAAAGCCGAGGCCCCTCCCTGCCGGCAACGTGGGGGAGGATTTCCACCGCTCCACTGAGGCGCCGCCCGTCAGCAACGAGACAGAGGACATCGCCGGCTCCGCCGAGGCCCCGCCCCGCTGCCAACGAGGCCGCGCCACACAGAAAACGAGGAAGAGTAGAACATGGTAGGTCGCCGCCACTCGGGTCCAAGTAAGGCCACCGCTTCTACCCTCCGGTTGAAGCCAAGCTAGGCAGGTTGACCATTGACGTCCGGTTAGCTTCTTGGCGGCGACGTGGAGTCGGAGAGCTGTGCTGGAGAAGAACGCTGCTTTACTTTAATCGCTGGTGCAGTTGGTGATCGACACATGGGCCCAACAGGCCACATGTCGATTACGCAACTGCACACTGAAGTTAAGTCATCAAGCTTCTGCTCGACTCGGTGGGATACATGTGGGTAGCCGGTTAATTAATTATACCTCCAAGTAGCACCCTTTTTAGTTGAAGAATGTATGAAATGTAATGAAATCCGCATGTTTATATGAAATCCGACCATGTATGAATGAATTTATTTCGATTAGTTCAATTCTGTATCACGGCATTGGATGAACATGCAAAACAATACGTACTAGCATTATTCCTGTGGTGATCACCCGCTTGCAGCAGTTTCACATGTACTCCTCCGGTCCTTTCTAGTCTGCATACAAGTTTTTCTGCAGTCAAAGTATCTCTACTTTGACCAATCTTATACAAAAAAGTATGCACTTTTGCAATGTGCGAAGTAAAAGGAAATGAAGGAGTACAAAGAGTTTGAGCAGCTTTTAGCGCTTCAGACATTGCAATCAAACACACAGCTCGGCAATTCATAGAGAACATTCAAAACAATCGATGATTATGCATCTCAGCGACTCACATGTCGAGGCAATATTTACTTCACAACTAAAGAATAAAGAAAAAATTGATCGACGCTCGACAACAAAGGCGCCCCATTCAAAATATCAAACACATGTCTTGCTAAAATCAATGAGCAAAATTTGACAAGGTTGTCCCATTCCAAAATATCAAATGCCTACGATTGTGGAATGGGCAGGGTTTGCCATCAGTTCGGACATTGACATGGCACCTCGTGCTAAATAAACCATCTGTTCTTTTGTGCGGTTCCACCAAAATCAACCAAATTCACAGTAGCTTGTATGATTTTGCCCTTATATGTTGCAACGCCTTGAACTTATCGGCACCTCCTTTCTTGTGGTGGAAATGAATGATTCGATGTATTCATGAACATTTTGTGCAGTTCCCATTGAAATCAAGCTGAGCACCCCTGTTTGCACAAATACAAAAAAGTGATTAGTATAAAGCAAACTGTACTATGAATTGACAGTTTCAACAGGCACGTACATGGTCCATGTAGAGCACACTTTTAGAGAAATGGAACTCACCAGAAAGAATCCTAGAACAACATTGTACTCGCACATCACAGCAAAAAAATGGAGATTTGTCAGTCCTTCTGAGCTGAAGTTAGTTTGGTCTTGTGGGGAGTAATGTAACCATCCTTCAATTGCTCCTTCTGATGAGAAGATAGACATGGCTTCTTCATCCTGGCATAATCGGAACTAGTCACTTCACGTACTCCATATTCTTATTCAGAGGAAGATGATCATGTTGTGCAAAGACAAGAGGACTACTAAATGCTAGCATCCCTGTTTGCTCGAAAAAAAGGAAAGGAAATATTTAAAACAGCACAGATGAAGCACTTCTCAAGGACAATACCACTTTTCATGACAAGATCTAAACAGTAGCACAACACCAATAGAGATGACAAGGCTCAATCATATGGATGAAATCAGTGGTGAGTACCAACCTTTGTCGGGAGGCTTATTGTGTAGAGCATACAGATGAAGCATTTCTCCGGAACCATCTGTTGCTATCTACGGTGGTGGCCATGCTTACTATATACTCCTAGATTAGTTTAATGTTTCCAACATCTTCTTGTGCAGTTCCACTAAAATATATGGTATCTTCAAAGAAGATCCTGTTTGCACAAGTAGAGATAATTACATATTACATTAAGAGTGGCATCAAATCGGTGGCAAAACAATTGCTCGCTCCAGCCATAGCAATAAATTAAGATGTAAAACTATATCATTACTTGTGTCATCACAGCCCAAAGGCTTCATTACAACACCGGAGTTGATTTTAGTTTTTCTTCCGCTTGTTCTTCCCTTCATCACTTGGTTCAATAATGCACAAGCTTCACCTTCAATGTAAGATTTGGCATGTCAATTAGGGAGCACAAGTATAGTACTAAACTTAATTTTCTCGATGAAAGTGGCAAAATACAGGCCAGCAGTTGTGAAATATCCTTATCTTACCTCAATGGGATATTACGGTGCACATACAGATTGGAAGTCTTGTCTCCATTTGTGCAGTTCACTAAAATCAAGCAACATTATCGTACAAGTAGCACAACATATGAAAGCACACTGCAGAATCATGTGAAAGAAGGCTAGTACTGACCTCTCATGATGCGGAATTCAAACAACTCACAAGAAGAAGATCTGAACCAAATTCACCTTAACGGATAGGAAGTAAGATCTCCTCTTGTGCAGTTCCACTAAGATCAAGCAATCAAGGAACGTTGTCGGTGTGACATTTTGGTTGAACTACACAAAACACTCTTAAAACAAAAGTGTTTTGTGCAGTGCAACAAAAGGTCATAATGGCAACGAGGTGAAGTAGACAACCCTGTTTACACAGAGGTGCAAAGGAAACAATTAGTGGTCAATAACAATGGATGACACAGAAGCCAACAAAAAGAAGCATCTACCTTATCTAAATGGGAAAGAAAGCAAGACAGTAGCATTTCTCAAGCGGTAGCATTGATTAATATTAACATAGATATTATATTAACAATAAAATTCATCAAACATGTAATTTGCTTTTAACTGTGGCATTGCATCAATTTTCCAGCAGCATTATTAGAGGGTGTTTGTTTACAGGGACATTTTGGTGTAGGGACTAAAAAAACTCCGTGTCAGTCCCATCTAAACCAAACAGGAGGGACTTTTAGGGACTAAAAGTGGGCATTTGGGACTAAAGAAAGAAGACCCCGAGGGAGTCTTTTTGGGACTTTTTCCAACAGTTGCCCCTGCCACGCATCGCATCTTGTCTCTATTAGTTCATTACTAGGGGTAACATGGTCTTTTAGCATGTCATTTAATAACCTCTAGTCCATGTTTAGTCCCTGGAACCAAGCAGGTAGGGACTAGGGAGTTTTTAACCAAACAGGGCCTTAGATTAACAATAGCTAATGAGTTGCACGGGACAGTGGATGCACCAGCACCATGTGCATCTACCGATGTACTGTGGTCATGCACAGTATGTTGCAACAAAGAACAAACAACCAAGGAGCATATTTGTGTTGGTCCCACTTTTGTTATCTTTAGACACCTTTCCCTATGTGAGCGCAACAAATCTAGTCCTGCTCAAACTCTACAGCCTTGTCCCTTCCTTTCCTTTTTTAACTAGTACTTTCGCCCCTTCCTTTCCTCTTTGAACCACGTCCTAGATTTATGCGATACAACTTTCCCCACTACTTTCCTCCATTCCTTTCCTCTTTGAACCACGTCCTAGATTCATGCTATACAACTTTCCCCCTTCATTTCATCTTTGAACCACGTCCTAGATTCATGCTATATACAACTTTCCCACTACTTTCCCCCACTCCTTTCCTCTTTGAACCACGTCCTAGATTCATGGTATACATGCAGCTAGAGCAATGCATGTGGAGTAAGTAAATTATACCTTAAGGTTCTTGGGGCGTGTTCGGTGGGCGACGGGACGGCGGCGAAGAAGAAGGGGTCGGAGGCCCTCCCGCGCCGCCACTGGGTGGAAAGTGAACAACTGCGCCGGTAGTCCCTCGCCGACGGCGATAGCGTTAATCCTCCTTCCCTTCCCGGCGAACGGATCCTGCCGGCTCTTTGAGAAGCAGTGAGGGGAGAGAGAGGCCAACGAAGTCTTGTTTAGATCTGGAGAGGGCGAGAGAGTGTGAAGAGAGCAACTACAAACGCTGAGGCTCCAGCAGGAGAGGGCAAGATAGTGTGAAGAGAGCAACTACAAGCGCTGAGGCTCTAGCGTGTATATATATACTGGAGAGAGAGTGTGAAGCGTGCAAACCCTAGAAAACATTTTGACCAGTCAAAGAATCCTCCTGGCACAAATTATGCTCAAGTGTAGTTATCGAACCCGAGACCTCAAGGTTGATGAGCGAACAGGCTAACCAGCTACACAACCCTCCCGTTATGTTCAACGAGAGGGAAATAGCCTTTTATACATTCCTGCATTCGTGTGACAAGCATGCCGTGTTTTTTTGTGTGTGTGTGGGAGTCATTGGGATTTCAATCATAATCGTGTCATGTGGCTTTGGTGGTAAGACTATCCACAATGGTGCAAAAATAATGCAGCCTTAGTCACCTTACCTCTCTCCACGTAATACATTGGGTCCCACCAGTCAGAGGGTGAAACAAACAAATTAATAAGAAAAATTAAAAGCGCCAGCGGTGTATCTTACCTCATACATCTCGCTACTGCTCGGGAACACTGTCCAATTGATCCCTCTGTTCGCTCACGTACTATTTTAAGTGAATCCTTATTATAACATGCAAACAAATTTTGGGCACTTGTATTCGACTTAAGTCAGTGTGCCACCGTATCTCGTATACTTACTACTCCCTCCGTCTAGGTGTAATAAGTCACGTTATAAGGTGCAACGGGACCAAGGTGTGTGCATGTGCGTGTGTGTGTGTGTGTGTGTGTGTGTTTAACAGCATGTGTGTGTTAGAGAGAGCGACAGATCGACCTACTCCTACAGAGAGATGTTGTGTAGTGTACGATTTTAGCCGCGAGAGTTGGTGTATCCTCTCGTTTCCGGGCGTGTCCGGTAGGGACATGCGGACAGCTGCCACGCCCGCTCCTGACCAGCCTGGCCCACCCAAAGCCCCTCCATCGCTCGCGCGCGCTTCCCGCCCGAAACGGTCAGCGCTGCTCCAAAGAACCGGTGCCGCATTCATGCCCGGGCAAAGCGGACGTGACCTCTCACTGGCGCAAGAGTGATGGTTGCTTCGTCTGTCCAACTTACTACTGGGTCTATGTGATTTGACGGCTCATTGGTCTTTATTACTGAGGTGGTAGGACTGCTGGATGTCCCACGCCGCGTAAAGGAGGTACTACTACTAGATTACAATTTTCTCCATTCTTACAATGGAGGCGTGGAAGAGCAGTGAAAACACGCAGGCTCAGTGATTACATGGCCCACCTCCCACTATCACCGTGCGACACCTAACTCTCTACATAGTACTCCCTCCGTTCCTAAATATTACTAGATGAGTCCCAGCGCTGTGCATGAATAACGGTATATCTCTCTGCATAAAATTATCGATTTCATAGAACTAAAAAACTCTATAACCGCATGACAAATGTGGTAGCCAAACTAAATAAACTCCCATCATCATTTAGATCATCCCACGTAAGGAAAAAAGATCAGCCAACTCCTATTGCATAATGGGATTATATTTTTCTTTTTGACATGTTAATGGGACTTAAAAGCTCACTTACATGCATGCTACGGTGCATGCTTGCATGCGAACATGTTGATGTGATTTAAAACCCACTCACATGCATGTGCCACGGTATTTCTGCATGCTTGCATGTGGCTTAGTGCGGAGCCTCTCAACGTCTAAATCAAACGGCTATTATGGACTGATTTACTTCATCTAATGGCTACATCAATTTTGATGATGTGGCTCAAGGAGAGGATAGAGAATTCCTAGTAGTGGGGGCTAGCTATTACTAGTAGATAAGTCTTTGTAGAGATTCCACTACATACAGAACAAAATGAATGAATCTACACTTAAAATGCATATATATACATCCGCATGTGGTTCATGGTGAAATCTCTACAAAGACTTATATTTAGGAACGGAGGAAGTACTAGTATAGTACGTATTGTAATTTATCGATGAGATAAATTTGTACAATGCTATGAAGCTTCCAGACTTCGTTACATGTATCTTCGTCCAAGGTTGCCCGTTGCAACATTTCATCAAATACAAAGGAGACTAACATGCATGCTGTTGGATCTCAATGATTGATGATCATAGCAATATGTACTCCTCCGCTCCAAAATTAGTGTCTCAACTTTTGCAAACTTTAGTACAAAGTTGTACTACTACTAAAGTTGACACTTATTTTGGAACAGAGGCAACTAAAGAAAAAAACGATCCATGCAGTCCCTAGCCCTTGAACCGTGAACCCTGACCAGGCTTCAATTTGCTGGCAATGTTCGAGCTTCCTAATAAATGAATTTTGCAACCTTTTGACCATCGGATCATTTTGTGTAGTTTCACCAAAATCGAGATGAGCATCCCTGTGGCAAAGAAATTGAAGAAGCGTGATTAGAATAAGATTACTAGGACTAGTTGATGAGACATAAACTCATCACAAATCTGAAGACGAGAAGCCAAGAGAGGTATGTGCGTGGCAAAGAAGTAGAGAAATATCTACAGGGAGTGATGTGGGCAGCTGGAGCAGTGGTGCAAGCCAGCTGTAAAGGGAGTTGTACCTGAGGGACATAGCTCAACCTTGAGGAGGGCGGCGGGAGGTGGCAACTGCCCACGTCGGAGCAGTGAACAAGGGACGAAGGCAACCTCACCGGCTTTGTGAGAGAGAACGGCGGGGACCCTTGATCGGGACGTGCCGACAGTGGGTTTTCGCCGTCGGCGATGGCCACCGCATCTACACTAAGCATCCACCCCTTCCCCAAGCGGACGTGATCCGCCGGGATGTTAGAGATGTGGCCAAAGTCGTTTTGTGCGAGAGAGTGTGAAGAGAGCAACCTTGACAAGCAACCGTGTAGGCTGGCCCGCCCCGACTATGTATATAGTGGAGCGGTTTCCTTTTTCTCCATATGAACCTATCATATTGCGACGTGCCACTGAAGAAAAAAACTTTATTTATAAATGACGCGGCACCTACTACTGTTCTCCTATAATCTTGCGCTTGGCATCTCCAAAATATTAACATTGCGATTGGCTCTTCGCCTCTCGGAAGTCGAGCAATAATGGTAGTCAGATATATATCGCTTTGGCTATATGAGACCGAATGAATTGTTGCATGTCCACCACATGGGCGAGGGTCGAGGGGCGAGGGAGAGTGCTACATACGGAGCAAAATGAGTGAATCTACACTCTAAAATACGTCTATATACATCAGTGTTTGGAGTATGTACTAGTAGTTCATATTGAAATCTACTAAAGGACATATATATTCCAAACAATATGATATAATCTCTATAACCAAGGTAGTAGGGACGAGGAGTAAACGGAGGAGTAGTAAATTTTCTCCTCGTCCTGCGAGCCACATGGCGCATGGGCGTAGGGAGCAAGCTTCACCTCATCCTGCGAGCCACCGCGCCCGTGGGCGGGGAGACGGCGACTAAGCAAGCTTCTCCTCGTTCTATGAGTTGACGGGACACATGAAAAGTACTCCAGTGTATAGAGCCTTGCCTCTAAGGTAGGCCCCACATGGTTTGCCTCTTTTTTTTAACATAACACGTCAAGTCGCAATTTGTTTGTTCACCCGTGGTAGACGATCCTCCCTCCACCAAGTGGACAACCCGTACACGTGCCAAATTACCACGTGGGCTGCCTTTTTCATACAGAAATGAGCTCCACCGTGTACCCGCATGGGTGTGGTTGGGAAAGAGACGGGAGTACATGCGCCGTGCATGCACCTCTTCTCTTCGTGCACGTCCCCCACCTACGTGGGTGTGTGTGAGAGATACAAACCGCGTCATGAGTGTTTTTGTTTTGGGGTGGGGTGGGGTGGGGGTTGATTTCGTGAATTATTTGTGGGAATATGTGTCGATGACATCTCAAACAAAATTTTGCATGCAATGTGTGTGAAATGGAGGCCTATCCATATCATACATAGAGGGTCGGGCAATCCACGAGAAGAGAGGGAGGGGTCATAGCTATCGATAGAGTCAAGAGAGCATCAAGTGGGTGGGTGCGAGATCGATGAAGAGAGCCATCGAAATTGTGTGTGTGTGCAAGTCAAAGATATAGGGCGTGGCCTATCGGAACGTTAGAGGGCACTGTCAAGTTTGTGTGTGGCGGGGAGACATGACTAGAGCGCCGATGTATCGGTGTGTGGGGAGAGAGGGGGTGGGGGAGGGGTAGGCAGAGGCCTAACTATAGAGGTAGAACGACTCAGATATGTGTTGAGAAGGAGAGACCCAGCTATGTCTTGAGGGAGATCGGTCGACATCCATACATAATCAAGGACGGGAAATATGATGGGACAGAGAGAGAGAGAGAGAGAGGGAGGGAGAGGGAGGAGAGGGGTAGAGTGCTGGATGGGTGATGGAGTTGCTTCTCAAGATGGTGGGAGAGGCCTACTAGACAAACTGAGGGTGGAACTGCAATGTTATCAATAAGAGTGGGGATGTGTCTCTGTGTGTGCCTGTGCGTGATAGATCTGTCGGGACGCATCCATGGATGATGAAGGGGAACCATGTGTTTGGTAAGCAAACCTAACTAGATCGGTAGATCAATTGTTGTTTGTCGGAGGAAGGGAGAGACACAACTAATGAGGTAGATCGATTGACATGTGGGTAAAAACGAGTTATAAGGACCTAGCTAGCTATATGTATAGCGAGAGATCGCTCGGTGTACGCCCATTTGTTAGAGGCAAATAAGGCCCAGCGAGACGGATAAACAGAGAGAATGGAGCTAGGAGGTGGTGCGAGAGGCCCAACTACTAGCTAGATAGGTGGAGGAGTGTGCGGTTGTGAGATCGATGAAAAGAGGGGCGAGAGTTTACACGTGTGTCTGACCGTATGAGAGACATGAGGCAAGGACACATAAAGGAGGATATTGAAGGTGTGCGTGTATGTTGTAGGCGGGCATCGTTGGAGAGGTTCATCGATCGGTGTGTGTCGGAAAGGACTTGTGGAGACTCTGGGAGAACGACCTAAAGAAAAAAAATGAATGTGCCCGGGGATAGAATGCCGAGGGAGGGGGAGGGCGAGGAGGGCGTGTGCATGCACGAGAGAAAGTTAGTGGTAGCTACAAAGGTTAGAGGATTGTGTGGGTGTAAGAGACTAACAAAGATCATAATTTTATATGAAAGCGGATTCATATATTTTAATAGGAGATCAAAGTGTTTTAAACATTGCATGCATGAATATAGCGGTGATACATGTGCTGTGCACATGTTATACCATAATGTGATAAAGCATGGCGTTTGCAACTCACAGCTAAATGCCGAACAATCTAAACCATACTATACATCAAACAATATCACATTTATTTGAATTTGTGATAATGTGTGGCGTTTGCAGCTTACAACTAAATATCGAACAATCTAAACAATACTATATATCGAACATTCTCACATTTTATTTGAATTTGTGGTAATGTGTGGTGTTTGCAACTCACATCTAAATACTTGTAGGCATAGGGGGCGGGGCACAATACATAATGTGATAAACACATTATACATATAAGACATGGTTTAGATTATGAAGATCTAGATAGAGTTAGAAATGTAATGTGATTTGAAATCAAAATAAAGTGGATTCAAAAAATCTAGTTCGAGTTCATATAGTACACATAGTTCATATGTAACTTGAGACTAATCATGTGGTGTGCTGTGAAGATAATACATAAACGACGATTTAACTTGACAATAATGATGATTGTAGATCTTATTAAAACAGAGAAACGAATTCAAATGCTTTGACTTCACAACTGTAGATCTTATTCAAATAGAGAAACGAATTCAAATTTAGTTCATATTGAAGCGGTAGTATATACGTTTGGAACGCACTAAAACGTTCATTTGAGTAGTAGGTTGCATGCATTATACACGTAGCGAAATATTTTAATTGAACATAACATGAATTCAAAGTTTTGAATGACATTTGTAGCGACTGATTTGGTACAAGACACGTTAGGCTTGTCCGAAATTTCAACCGCGCCTTGTTAGCCCGAAATATTTAAGATATATCTTTGTCTTGTTGTGCTCCGACAACTCCTCCATCTCAACCAGCGCCTTGCTATTTCGAAATTACAACGCGCAAAACTCCCACCTCTGTGAAATCCCGACACGTGAAATGCCCGTGGTACCCTAAACCGAAGAACCGCCTCAAATCGGTGGGGTACTTTCGTAACTTACCCCACATTTCGGACAAGCGTGTCTCTAAGCCATGGTTCCCCACTGGCATCCCATCCGCCCACCCATTCGTACACCGAGGCCGCGAAAACCCGCGATGAAACCCCACACCCTGCTCCGTCCGCCACCCAGCCGGAGCCTCTTCCCCGACGAGGTCGTCCACAGCAACACCTCGACGTCCCTCATCCACCGTACCGGATGAGGATCCGTCGTTGATCTCATTGTCCCGCCGGTTCAGCCACCCCATCCTCCACCTCCAAGGACCTGCCCCGATGTTCCCCTCGTCTTTCGCGCCACCTCCATTCCCACACCGCCATCTTCACCTGCACCACCGGAAGAGCATCATCATCACCGTTTCCTCGGATGAAGCTGCGGCCTAATCGGCGCCACCAAAGAGGTTGTACACTAATCACTGCATTTTCTTCTTGATTCGATCTCACGGTGCTGCCGGTGCTCGGTGCCGAGCCGACACGGCGTGGCTCCATCCACGGCGGCGTCGCCCGCCACTTCCTCCAAGGCGTCGCTCCCTCGGCAGCGACGTCCACATCAGTAGGAGATGCTGCTGCTTTAGTTCTTGATCGCGCTGCTGCTCTGCTCTTGCTCTCGGTCCCCTGCCTGGTCTGCTCTTGCTATTGCTCTTTCTCGCGCTGCTGCTCTCGCTCTTGCTCTTGCTTGCGATGCTGCTCCGATTTAGCTACACTTCAGTCGACTGAATCGACTTTTGGGTCAGTCGATTTTTAGGGTGTGGGGGGCTCGCCGGGTGAAGGAAGAACCAGCCGCAGCGGGGAGGGGGCTCGCCTGAGAGGTACCCCACTATCTATCTTAGGGTTCAGGATGGGGCCCACTACAAAAAAATACACTTCCGTGATGATACGTGTTTGTCATAGTAGGTCGCATTTTTTGTCATGCATGTACATCCATGACGATTTTATGACAGAATCAAGATAGTCATACCTGTTGATAGAGGCAAAGGTGTCCCATCTTTCGATGAGATGATGGATATCACTTTGGTGGAAATCGACTTTGACGATCCGACTACGAACGTGCGAGGACGTCGCGCCTTAGCAATCGCTAAACCAACTCCGAGAGGTTATCGACCACGCCGAGCACGATCAACCGACCACGAGGGTCATTTCCTGCGAGCAAACGAAGAACAAGCAAGAAACTGAGATTGCAATTTAGATATTGCGAATATAAGATGAAAGCTTTATTGATCAAGGTGGGGTTCTGTGACACCTTTGTGCAGTCGTTGAACACAAACGAAACGCCGAAGTTGCAGCTATGGCGAACTTTTAATCTAAACAAAACCCAAAGTCTAAACGGTGCCCTAAGGGCTGTATATATGGAGGAAGAGGGGGATTTGTGGCCCTTGGGAAGGGGTCGAAACCAACCCTATCTCTTGTTTCCCACACATACGGACTCTAAAAACAGCCTATACTTGTGTATTTCGAAATTACATGGGCCTGGCCCAATAATAAGGTGATGCAGCCCTAGAATAGCCTCTGGACGAAATTTATGAAGTGGCATCTTGTATATTTCGTCCAAGGCTTCATTCACTCCTTATGGTGGCTTCAAAGTCCTGAAATCATCACTTGTAACTCCGTTCTTGTTCCCCTTGCGCATGCCATCAACTCCATGCTTGTTCTTGCTCCAAAGTTCATCCTTCTCCAAGCTAGGCCCTTCATTTGTAAGCAAAACAAATGTATCCAATTTAGGCAGCATCATATTCTCATGAACATTAGAATCATTACCAAGAAACGAAAGTACCCGGTAATTTATTTGGCGTGCGCGAACTCTAGTAATTGGTCCATTATATGTAATAGTAGGTGCTATGGGTGTAACAATGGTATTGATGTCCTCATCATCCTCCCCTTCTTGAAATGAAGTCGTCCTCGACAGAATCTCATCTTCCTCACCCAAATAAGGCTTCAAATCTGCAATGTTAAAAGTGGGACTAACCCCAAAATCTACAGGCAGCTCAAGTTTATATGCATTATCATTTATTTTCTCCAACACCTTAAAAGGACCATCAGCACGTGGCATTAACTTTGATTTGCGCAAATCAGGAAATCTATCCTTACGCAAATGTAACCAAACAAGATCTCCAGGTGCAAACACAACATGTTTCCTACCCTTATCTCCAGCAAGTTTATATTTAGCATTCATCGCTCAATGTTTTCCTTAGTTAACTCATGCATTTTAAAATCAATTCAGCACGTTCTTTAGCATCAAAATTAACCTTCTCCGAAGATGGAAGAGGCAACAAATCAATAGGTGCACGAGGGAGGAAACCATACACAATTTCAAAAGGGCACATCTTAGTAGTAGAATGCAATGAACGATTATAAGCAAATTCAATATGAGGCAAGCATTCTTCCCACATTTTCTTATTATTCTTCAAAACAGCCCTAAGCATAGTAGACAATGTTCTATTGACTACTTCAGTTTGTCCATCAGTTTGGGGGTGACAAGTAGTACTAAAAAGCAGTTTAGTCCCCAACTTAGCCCATAAACATCTCCAAAAGTGGCTAAGAAATTTAGTATCATGATCTGAAACAATAGTATTGGGCACACCATGCAAGCGAATAATTTCACGAAAAAACAAATCAGCAACATTAAGGCATCATCGCTTTTATGACATGGTATAAAGTGTGCCATTTTCGAGAACCTATCCACGACAACAAATATGCTATCCCTTCCCTTCTTTGTTCGAGGTAAACCTAAAACAAAGTCCATAGATATATCCTCCCAAGGAACAGTAGGTACAGGCAAAGGCATATATAAACCATGAGGATTGAGTCGTGACTTAGCTTTTTGACATGTAGTGCAGCGAGCAATAAAACGCTCAACATCCCGTCTCATCTTTGGCCAAAAGAAATGTGTAGCAAGTACGTCCTCCGTCTTCTTCACGCCAAAGTGTCCCATTAATCCCCCTCCATGCGCCTCCTGCAACAACAAAAGAAGAATAGAGCTAGCTGGAATGCATAGCTTATTAGCACGAAACACAAATCCATCATTAACGACGAACTTGTTCCATGTTCTCCCTTCTTTACAATTCTGCAATACACCATTAAAATCAGCATCATGCACATATTGATCTTTGATGGTCTCCAAACCAAATATTTTGAAGTCAAGTTGTGAAAGCATAGTATAGCGACGAGACAATGCATCAGCAATAACATTTTCTTTACCCTTCTTGTGTTTAATAACATAAGGGAAAGTCTCAATGAATTCAACCCATTTAGCATGTCTACGATTAAGTTTAGCTTGACTTCTAATATGTTTCAAAGATTCATGATCAGAATGTATAACAAATTCTTTGGGCCATAAAAATGTTGCCATGTCTCTAAAGTCCGAACAAGAGCATATAATTCTTTATCATAAGTAAAATAATTCAGACTAGGCCCACTCAATTTTTCAGAAAAGTATGCAACAGGTTTGCCACGTTGTAATAACACACCTCCTAATCCAATTCCACTAGCATCACATTCAAGCTCAAAAGTCTTATTAAAATTAGGAAGTTGGAGTAAAGGAGCATGTGTCAACTTATCTTTCAATACCGTGAAGGCTTCTTCCTGTGCGGTACCCCAAACAAAAGGCACATCCTTCTTTGTAAGCTCATTGAGAGGTGCAGCAATGGTGCTGAAATCTCTCACAAAACGCCTATAGAATCCAGCAAGGCCAAGAAAACTCCTCACTTGTGTGACCGTTTTGGGCTGCGGCCAACTCTCAATAGCTTCAATCTTGGCTTTATCAACTTCTGTAAGTGCATCTAGTGCCCCTTAGTGATTTTGGTGTATTGAAGACTTATAGGTTAAGGAACTAATGCGTTTGTGAGTGTACACAGGTCTATAAGTCTATGAGGAGTTTGATATTTCTGAGAAAGTCGACCCTAAAAATGAAGTTCTTCAACTAAAGACTTTGATATTTCGAAGACTTTTCAAGACTTTGAAAGTGAAGAAATTGGTGTGACCTTGAAGACTTGGTATTCATTTGAGGAACATGAAGCGTGAAGACTTTTGTTTTCGTAGTTTCATTTTCTCTTTCTTGAGTCATAGGAAACACCGTCATCGTTAAACGGGTCGAGGAAATACTAAGGAAAAATTTCCATTTGATGCTCAACTCAAAATCCTACACCTACCAATCCCTTCGAGTGAAGCTTTTGAAATCTCATACAGATTCAGTCAATTTCTTGAAAGGATGAGACGAAGTTCTTTCAGTCATTGAGGAATTTGTTCGACCGAGGAGTTAGGAATTCGCCAGTCTGGATTGCCTACAGATGAGGAACATGATAATACGAGGAATTTGATGTTCAAATTTCCGACCGTTCTTGTGTCTGCTTGCCACTGTCCCAAATATCTTATCCACCTAACGGTCATATCATTGAAGGGCATTTATGTCTTATCATGTCGGGCTGCTCCTAGGCTATAAATAGCCGCCCTACAACCACTAGTTGGTTGGCTGCTCGAGAGAACTTGACACTTGTCATTTGAGAGCAACCCATCCTCTGAGGAATTTGAGCGAAAATCATCAAGTGAGGAAAAACCCAAAAAACCAAACCCCTACAAACCCAAAGTGATTGAGCATCACTGAAGAAATTGATCCTGCGTGGATCCGACGCTTTTTACCTTTGAAGACTGTGCTTCTTCCAGACGGTTAGGCGTCAAGGTCTAGAGCATCCAAGAGGAATTGTGGATCACCGAGTGACCAAGTATGTGAAGGTTTGGAAGTCACCTGAAGACTTACCACGAGTGATTGGACGAGGTCTGCGTGACCTTAGTTCAAGGAGAATACGGTGAGGACTTGGTGTCTGAGCTGCGTGCTTTCGATGATTGGGTGTCCGGACTGTGTGTCCTCGAGTTTAAATACTCAGCCGCCCAACAGACGTACAACCGAGACAGCAGTTGGAACTGGTCTACCAGATCATTGTCTTCACCAACCTAACTGGTTCTATTTCCTCAACCCTTTCATTTCCTCATTACCGTGTTGAGTGTTTGTTCATATCTGTGTTTGAAGACTTTGACTGAAGACTTTCTCAATTTCCTCAGTTCAATTTCTTCAGTCTGTTTGTCTTCATCTTGTGTTATCCTGTGATTACGCTTTCTGTACTCTGTGCTAGTCTTCATTTCATCATGATGACTATGCGTGTATTCTGTTATTCTTACTTCTGAGTACTTATTCTGCTGCAAGTATTTCTTCGCTAAGGAATTTCCTCACCGGCAAATTCCTCAGTGAAGAATTCATAAAAATCGCCTATTCACCCCCCCCTCTAGTCGATATAACGCACTTTCAATTGGTATCAGAGCGAGGTACTCCCTTGTTACGTGTGATTTTGGTTTAACCACGGAGTTTTAGTTATGTCGACCGCAGGTATGATCAAGGTCTCAGCAGGGTGTCCTACCTTCGATGGGACGGACTACCCCTACTGGAAGAACAAAATGCGAATGCATCTTGAAGCAATTGACAACGATCTCCGGTATGTTGTGACGAAAGGTGTTTCCTCAGTCACACCCACTCTGAATGATGCTGATGTGAAGAGATTCAAGCAACTCGATTCTTAAGCGAAGAATATCATATGTGGCCATCTGAGCAAAGGTCAATATGGAAGAGTGAGTGCTTTGGAATCTGCCAAACTCATCTGGGACAGGCTGTCCAAAGTAAATGAAGGCGTCTCAACTCAGCGTGACTCTCGAGTCGATGTTCTTCGGAATCTCTTCAACCGCTTCAAAAGACTCGACAACGAAAATGTTCAACAAACCTTCGATCGCCTCACTGACATCTCAAATGAGCTTCAAGCACTGGGTGCCACTGACATCACCGACCATGAGGTGGTGAAGAAATTACTAAGATCGCTTGATTCCTCATTTGATACTCCGCAGCGATGATACAAGAACGAGCTGACTACAAGTCTCTTGATCCTGCTGATATCCTCGAAGGCTAAATACTCACGAGTTCCACTTCTAAAAAAGAGATCTCTATGGTTACGGCTATGGAAAAACACGTTCTCAAGGCCAAGGCTGTGTCTCGAATCGAGAGTGAAGACTCGGTAGTAGCCTTGGAGATCTGAAGAATTTGGCGAGAGCTAGCACCGCTCGTGAAGAAATTCCAGAAATTCACAAGATGTGGTCGCTTTGGAAAATCCTCAAGAAGCGGTGATTCCTCATCTAGTGACTATAAGAGAAGACTTTGCCACAAATGCAAGAAACCTGGTCACTACATCCAAGATTGTCCTCGATGGGAAAAGGAATTAAAGAAGAAGAAGCACAAGGATTACAGTTACGATGACTGAAGAAGAAGAAGAAATCATCAAAATCTTCATCATCAAAATCCTCAAAACCTTCTTCTCACAAGAAGAGCAGCTCCAAAAAGGCTCGGGCATTCATTGGCAAGGAAATGGACTCTGAAGCTGAATCGAGGAAAATGAGGAAGAGGAGGAGTCGAAGAATCCGAATCTGGTGTGGCTAGTCGGCTCTTGCTATCTGCTTCGTTAGCAAGTCCATCTTCAACATCAAGAAACTGACTCACCGACAAGCCCGATGAGGAAAATGATGACTACGCCCCACCTATTGCTTCATGGCAAAAGGTGCCAAGGTACTCAATTTCACCTCCTCTGAATCTAGTGAAAATGAATCGATGAGGATCTCAAGCCCAGCTACTCTAAACTTGCTAAGATTGCTATAAAACAACAAAGGGCTTTTGAAAAGGTTCAAAACATGCTAGATAAGAGTGATGATATGTTAGGTGAAGAAATGGATCGCACTCAAGCCCCGATGAAAATCTTGAGAGTTCGGTCTAGGCTTGACAACCTTCAAGGTCATCATAACACTCTCCTAATCGATCATGAGAAACTTTCTTATGAATTTCTTCAAAGAAAGCAAGATCTTGAGAAGCTAAGAGCGAGTTATGAAGATCTTGAAGGGCGCGATTCATTACTTGCTCAACAAATCAGCGCTTCTCAAGAAGAATTTGTTCCTCCATGCTTAAAGTGCATTGAGCGTGGATCGCTAATTCTTCACCTGAATGTTCAAATGCTTCAACTGTTACAAATTCTTCACCTGCCTCTGCTATCACTAATTCCTCATCCGAGGACATTGCTAGTATCCTTGACGATGCAGATGAAGGAATTGTACATGACAGCATGTACAAAAGCCTCAAAGGGCATCGACTCTTTGTGATGTGCTTAAAAGCAGATCCTCAACAGAACCCTAGGAAAGAGGGTATTGCCTTTGAGAGGAAACTCAATCTTGATGGAACGTCTTTGGAAGCCCGAGCAAGTATCCCAAAACCTCATGGGTTGCTGCAAAGGGACCTCCATTGATCCATCTACCTTATCTGGTTTTACATGTGAATTTCCTCATTCGATGATGAGTCATTTGACTCAACTATAAACTGTTCAAAAATCAGAATGGTGAAGTATTTGCTAGATATGTTGGCACTAACTGCAGGAACGGTTCCCCTATGAAGAAAATCTGGGTTCCCAAGAAGTGCCTTGAAAATCTTCAGGTGAATGTCCTCATGACACCACCAGTGAAGAAAAGGAACCCCAGATCAAATTCTTCATATGGACCAAATTCTTCATATGGATCCAAGTCCTCATACGGACCAAATTCCTCACGTGGATCAAATTCCTCAAAACGATCAAAGTCCTCATATGATTATCATCATGCTAACAACTCTGTTTCGCAGGGTAGAGCTAAGGGCTATGAATATGTGCATTATTCTTCAAACCAATATGTTCATAAGTCCTCGAAGAATTTCTCTGCTTATTCATATGCTTACCCTAACCCTTCTTATGTGAAACGAAATGGATTGGCCTCTATGCCACCATTCTCGTATGGTGCTCATGAGAATGATGAACTCTTTGCCACCCCTTGAGATGTGGGTGGTGAAGAAAAGAACTAACCTCTTCTGCGAGGTCAGGTCTCCGGACGTGCCTCAACGTCTCAAGAATTTCTTTGGGGCCCGACAAAATTCCTGAAAGGACGCAGCTAATCATGATGAAATGAACTTTCATTTCACACGTCCTCATCCGCTTATCTGAATACTTATCGATGAAATTCATCGATGAACTTGATATCATATTCTTCACCGATGAAGTATATGAGATCGTAAGTTGTACTAATTCATCTGCAGGATGATCAACCCAAAGCCACCGAGTGGGTTCTCGATAGTGGATGTACAAATCACATGGTGGTGACAAGAATCTATTGATGGATGCTCCTTATCACCGTCACATCTGAAGCATATCATCTTTGGCCGACAAAGGCAAAAGTCGTATTGGGACTTGGTAAGGTTGCTATCTCTAAGGACATGCACATGGACAAAGTCATGCTTGTTGAGTCTTTAGGATATAACCTCATGTCAGTCTCAATGCTTTGTGATCTTGATATGGTTGTTATCTTTGGCAAGTATCATTGTGTTGTGATTATGGAAGCTGACAATTCCAAAGTCTTCGAAGGCTTTAGGAGAGGAGACTTGTATATTGTTGACTTCTCTACAGGTCCACAACCAGCCGTGTGCCTACTTGCAAAAGCTTCAGAAGGCTGGCTATGGCATCGACGACTTGGTCACGCAGGCATGAGGAATTTGCACACGCTTGCAAAGAAGAAGCATGTCATTGGCATTGAAAATGTCAAATTCCTCAAGGATCACTTATGCGGAGCCTGTGAAGCTGGAAAATGACCAAGGCCAAGCATCCAAATAAGACTATCATGACCACTACTCGTCCCTTGAATTGCTTCACATGGACCTCTTTGGTCCCAATCATTACTCAGCTGTCGTTAATGAAGCATCACTATATGGCTTTGTTATTGTTGATGATTACTCTCGTTACACATGGGTACACATTGTTACTTACAAAAATCAAGTGCAGGAAATCTTCAAACGATTTTCCTCGAGGGCTTCTACCAACTTTGGTGTGAAGATCAAGCACATCAGGAGTGACAATGGAACTGAATTCAAGAATTCCGGTCTCGAGGATTATCTTGATGAACTTGGTATTACTCATGAGTTATCTGCTCCCTATACTCCTCAGCAAAATGGCGTCGTGGAGCGCAAGAACAGAACTCTTGTTGAGATGGCTCGCACTATGCTTGATGAATACAAAACGCCTGGTCATTTCTGGATTGAAGCAATTGACACTGCGTGCCACATCATCAACAGTATATCTTCACAAATTCTTCAAGAAGACTGCCTATGAACTCCTCAACGACAAGGAACCCAATGTAAGTTATTTCAAAGTCTTCGGTGCTAAATGCTGGATTAGAGATCCTCACCACAACTCTAAATTTGCACCAAAGCACATGAAGGTTTTATGCTTGGTTACGGAAAGGACTCGCACACCTACAGAGTCTTCAACATCGCACTTCACAAGATTGTTGACTTGTAGATGTGCGGTTCGATGAAACTAATGGCTCGCAAAGAGAGCACCTACCTTCGTGTTAGGCGAACCAGCACCGAGGATTCTATCAGGTTCAAGGCAACCGAGGATATCATTCCCATCAAGAAACTGCTGAAGAATTCATTCTGTCTGTGAAGAACGCCGAGCTGCTGCACCAAGATAATTTGAAGAAAATGGTCTTTGAGGAAAATGATCAAATTCCTCGAAGACAACCAGCTCATCCTCGCGTTGCAAAAGAAGTGCAAGTTGACAAGATCATCGATGACATTGAAGCGCCAGGTCCTCTCACTCGCTCAAAAGCTTCACACTTATCTAACTTTTGTGGGCACTATGCTTTTGTCTCTATCACAGAGCCCACTAAGGTAGATGAAGCATTTCTGGAGCCGGAGTGGATTCAGGCCATGCAAGAAGAATTACATCAGTTCGAGCTCAACAACGTCTGGGAACTGGTCAAACGTCCAGATCCTCGCAAGCATAATATCATTGGCACAAAGTGGATCTATCGCAACAAGCAAGATGAAAATGGTCTTGTGGTGAGGAATAAGGCACGACTAGTAGCTCAAGGCTACACGCAGGTTGAAGGAATTGATTTCGATGAAACTTTTGCACCTGTCGCTAGACTTGAGTCTATTCGCATATTACTCGCCTATGCTAACCATCACAATATCACTTTATATCAAATGGATGTGAAAAGTGCATTCCTCAATGGTAAGCTTGAGGAATAAGTATATGTTGCTCAACCCCCAGGTTTTGAAGATTCAAAGAATCCTGACAAAGTCTTCAGACTAAATAAGGCCCTCTATGGCCTCAAGCAAGCCCCTCGGCGTGGTATGATACATTGAAGGAATTCTTCGTGAAGAATGGCTTCACACCCGTTCACTCGACCCTACTCTCTTTACTAAATCTTATGATGGTGAACTATTTGTGTGCCAAATATATGTTGATGATATTATCTTTGGCTGTCTTGACCAACGTTATAGTGATGAATTTGCCTATATGATGAGTGAAGAATATCAAATGTCTATGATGGGAGAGTTGAAATTCTTCTTAGGTCTTCAAATTAAATCAACAACACAATGGCATATTCATATCTCAGAGAAATACCTCAAAGATGTCCTCAAGAAATTCGGCATGCAAGATTGCAAAGGCGTCAAAATTCCTATGCCCACAAATGGCCATCTATGCAATCGATGAAAATGGTATTGACTTGATCACAAGGTATACCGCTCCATGATTGGCTCTTTATTGTACTTATGTGCATCTAGGCCAGATATAATGCTTAGTGTTTGCATGTGTGCCCGATTTCAAGCTACAGAAGGAATCACACCATAAGGCTGTGAAGCATATTCTTGATATCTAGCTCACACACCAACACTAGGATTATGGTACCCCAAGGGCTCTACTTTTGATCTCATTGGATATTCTCGACTCGACTATGCTGGTGATCGTGTGGACCGCAAGTCAACATCTGGTACTTGTCATTTCCTCGGACGATCTTTGGTGCGTTGGTCCTCGAAGAAAGCAGAACTGCGTATCACCGTCCCATCGGAAGCTGAATACATTGCTGCTGGCTCGTGTTGTGCTCAATTACTATGGATGAAGCAAACTCTCAAGGACTACGGCATCAACGTGAAGAATGTGCCTCTCTATTGTGACAATGAGAGTGCCATCAAGATTGCTCACAACCCGTTCAGCACTCAAGACCAAGCACATTCAAATTCGTCATCATTTTCTTCGTGATCATGTGTTGAAGGCGACATCTCCATCGAGCATGTGAAGATCAAGAACAGCTAGCTGATATCTTCACTAAGCCCTTGGATGAGAAGAGATTTAGCAAGTTGCGGTGTGAGCTAAATATCTTAGAATCTTGAATGTTCTTTGAAAAGGACACACATCCTAACACTTATGCAAAATTGATGACTTAGGTGTGCAACACATGAAGAAACGTTTTCTTCAATCAATGAAGAATAACACTCTAAGTGTGAAGAAATTAATGAAGAATTTGATTCTCGTAACCCTCGACAATTGTGCGCGGTGTCTGAAATCATCATTCTTATCTGATGGGACACGCCACCACCAAAGTTGAAAATCTTCAATTTGAGTTTTTCCTCAGTTTTGAAATTCTTCAGTTTTTCAAATTCTTCAACTTTGCAAAATCTTCACTATTTCCGTCGTCTTTCTTCATTGGCTATATATATATATGGGTTTATGTCCTCTACAACATTCACTTATGGCTATTTCTTCAAGTCGCTTTTTCTGCTAAGTGAATGTGATCGGACCCTTCCCCTCTATTCTATACTCAACCCAATCTATTCACAAATTCTTCATGTGCGTTCTACTTTGAAACTCGTTCAAAATCTTCACTGTGTCCTTGACAGCTGAAGAAATTGCAACGGAACTTTTAAAACGAATCTTATTCAAACCTTCGCTTTTACCGCTCAAACCGTTCCACATCCCACGATGCATTATTATATTCACCCACGATCGACACGATCTCCACTACTGAGACGTGGGTGACACATGTCGTGAGAAGGGAAGCGGTCAGGCACGTTCGTCCTAAATCTTGGACGATCCGCTTTTCACCGTGTCTATAAATACCCTCTCTCCCTTCCTCACTCTTTTACTCGCTCGACTCCTCTCTCCCGCCGAGCTCCTCAAAACCCTAGCGCCGCCGCTTACTCCATCGTCGCGGTGAGGAAAAGCTTCATCGCCTTGACCTCTTCGCCGACGTACTCGCGCCGATCGCTGAAATCCTCACTCCGCCGCCGTAGCTGATTTCCTCTGCCAAGTTAGGGCGTGGAAGATCTGAACAGACGAACTTCCTAACTGTTCTTCTCGGTTAAATCGTGTGTTCTTCACTTGAGTAAATTAAAAGTTACTTTTATTACTCACCTTGATTCTCAAATCTTCTTCAAATTCATCAAAGGTGTTTATTCTTCAAATTCTTCACACATATGAACACCTCAAATCTCTTGATTCGTTTCTCTAAGCAATGATTTTCTTCAAGATTCCTCAATTGTGTGGATCCTCGATCTATACAACTCGAACCTAAGACAAAGAACACTTAGTGAAATTCTTCAAGGCTCATCTGGTCAAAATCCTCAAAACTTGTTCTTTTTGAAAAACCTTCTGAGAACGCATATGACCTCTCCAAATTCCTCACACCTATACTCTGTTCACAGGTACAAATGTCCGCTGCTGAATCCCTAGGTTCTCATCAACTTAACTCATTTGCAGCGTTCCTCGAAGAAAAACTGCACACTTCTTCAGAGAACTCAATTGTTCAATTTCCTCATCTGAAGAAAATGGCAGACGGTAAGAAGCCGCAGAAGGGAGGAAAGAAACCTGAGGTTATGACAGCGTTTGAAATCCCTGAGGAAATATATGCCGACTACTGCACACCGGATGAAGAAAGCAAAAAATCAACGCAAGGTGCGTATTCAGAAGATTGAACGGAGGTGGGCACGGGAATGGAAGGAATACAGATATGTAACTCCTAAGTACATGAAGAAATTTGCTTTAAATCCTCCATGCCCAAGAGCTCCTCTGGCACCTGGCCAAGTAGCTGATCCCACTAGCATCAAACGCGGTGAGGACTTTCCTGATGAATGGGCTAAACGCCAAGCAAAATTGGCAAAGCAAGCAAAGGAAGCAGTGAAGAAATTCAATGAGGATTCTGCTGCTGCTACTGCCACTGAGGTCTCGGTCAAACCGAGGAAATCAATGCAAAAGAAGCCTGCTCATAAGCCAAGTGCTTCATCATCTGTGCCCTCACGGCCAAGTTCCTCAAAGCACCTTCCAAGCAATTTCCTCACACCGCTGCTGCTCCACCAAAGTCCTCAACAGCTCCGTCCAAACCTTCGGTTCTGTGCACTGCTACTTGTCAAAGGACCACTGGTTTCTCAATTGCCTCGAGCATCTCTCGCAAGTTCTCGGCTGCCCCATTTCTTCATCTCGCCCGGCTCGGTGAAGACCAAAGCAACAATGGACGAGGTCCTCGGCCTAGCCCAAGGAAGAAACTGGTTGTATTCCATGTACCATCGATGATGAGGCATCGATGAAGAACTTGAAGAAATCATCGAGACCGTCAAGTGAAGGCCGCTAGAGCCAAAGGTACATCTGTGCCCTTGCTATTGGATCCAAGAAAGTCCTCGACTTTATTGATCTCGGCACAATGATCCCAATACCCTCCGCTCGATCTTCATCGACACCTGGTCAAAGTCATACTGACTCACTTCATCATCAAGAAAATGGAAGTTTGAGAAGGCGAGGGAAATCAAAAGGCTCAATACAGAAGGAGAAGTTCTGAAGAAAACGTTGTCAAGATGACACCGAGGAGCTTCTCAAGGTCCAAACGAGATTCAAGACCTCAAAGAAAAACTTGATTCCTACTATGCTGAGTGGCAAGGAGCCAAGACCAGATTCGTGAACCCGACGAAGAAATTCACAAGTGTTGCTGCCCATTGCAACATGAAATTCCTCAGTGGAGCCTCTGCTCAGCCCATCAAGAAAATGCCAAGACCATCGATGTCTTTCAACTGCTGAAGAAAATGCTGATTCCAGGCTGATGATCCCATTCCAGCCCGGCCGAAGAAACTGCCAGGCACCCACTAGTGGTGCGCTCAAGAAATTGCTCAAGACAGGGGAACTGCATCAGTTGCTCCTGAAGAAACTGCATCAAATTCCTCAGCTCCTCCTGCGCCAACTCCAACTCCAATTCTTTCATCTGCTTCTAATGTGAAGAAAACCAAGGCTGCAGAACAAGCTGCTGTGAAGAAAAGGAAAGCATCAGCTGCGTCAGATTCTTCGGCTGCGAAGAAAATGAAGCCAATGACCAGCTCTTTTGAAAACCCAATTGATGCTGTTCCAATCACCTCCATACCATCAAAGGAAGTTGTTCCGTTTGGAGAAGACTATGAGATCCCAATCGGATCTGATGAAGAACAGCAATCTGCTGCTTCGTCAGAGAAAATTGATGAAGAAATTGAAGTGGAAGCAATCCCTTCAACCCCAGTTATTTCCTCATCAGACTATGAAATTCCTCAAGCTGGTGCTGAGGAAATTTAAAATGAAGATGTGGATATTGGATGCACCACTCCAGTGATAAATGATGACTTTTGGGAAAGTCAGCATCCCAATACTCCTCTCTTCACCCCGCTTCAACAAGTTCCTCACTCCCTGCACAAACAGTCCAAATGGACTCAAGAAAATCAACCCACTCGGTTACGTGCATGAAGAAATTCCAGCCGCTAGTCTTGATGAAACTCTTCTTCTTTGCTAATCCTCGATCGCTTTGTTGAGGAACAAGAAATTCCTCAGGCTGAAGAACCTGAACTTGTGATTCCGGAGGTGGTGATGCAACTCACTGACACCCCTCTGCCCAAGCAAAAGAATCCGTTCTCCACCAAGCAAAAGTTCAAGGCTGAAGATTTCTTTGCCGAGCACGTGTTCTTCACTGAATATAATCCTTATGATTCGCTCGCATTAGGAAGAGGCGCTTACGGACTGCCACCAAGCCAACTTCTATTCCTCGGTGCTTTTCAACAAGGACAAAATCTTCGATCATGCTCATATTCCTCATGTGGATATGGAGTCGCTGCTAGGCTTTGAGCCAGTCCTCGGTGTTCTTCACGACGCGGGACTTCTAAACTTCTGACCGATATTTGTGGACTGGAATGAAGAGCTAATTCTTGATTCTATGCAACCCGCACATCACCGGAGACGCTCAAGATGTGAATTCATGGGTCTTAGATTGGATGACCGAAAACACTCACTACAAGGCACCGAGAAGTGAATTGCTTCGCGTGCCCTACCACTCGATCCTCCGCTTGATGGTGCACGTCGTATCTACGAAGAAAAAGAACTTTCAAATCACTATATGCAAGTGCTGATGAAGCCTTTGAAGCCAAGGCAGGCCCCAAGAACTAAATTCCTCGTCAAGGAATTATTATATGTGCCTCGGACAGTCTATCGAATTTTGACGAAGACTATGAGTCCTATCAAAGGCCACGACTCAAACGATGAAGAAGTCGTTGGCATCATGAATAATATGCTTTTCAACATCATCCATGGCGTTCCCGTCAATTTCCATGATTTCTTCATGAGAACTCTGGCTAACATTGCCATGTCACCTTTTGAGCTGAAGCCATATGCACCTTGGATTATGAGATTCATCAGGTCAAGATCTTCACTTCGAACTACAAAGGCGATACTTTGAACCACTGCAGCTACTTGCCCCGATTGAAGTCCTCAAGCGGACAATTACCTCGGTGATGACAAGGGCAAGGCCCTTGCTGTGATAGATGAAGGCACTCGTCCATTGGATGGACAGTTTAGCAAAGCAGCATCCTACTCCACCAATGATGACTCGCCACCCATGACTCAAAGAGCAAATACCTCGGTCAAGCAAAGTCCTCAAGCTATCGCACCTGTGGTGATGGTGATCGTGAATTACTCCTCGTCTTCATCGGAAGGTTGATCGCAATCATAAGTGGGTCAAACGTCGGTTTGGTACTCTTCTTTACAACATGAACTCAACTCACAATGCGGTGAAGAAAACCACTACTACCTGCATGAAACCTTCAAGCGCACTGGGCTGTTCTTTCACATGTCTACAAATGAAGAAGAACTGCATTCAATGGGACTCAAGGAAGAATTTGACTGGTCGCACCTCCTCGAAGAAATTCAAGAAGGTCAAAGTTCCTTCTTTGGTGGCCAGCTCCTATTCTTCATCTCGCGACAATCGATGAAAATGAAGATTTGGAAGACACTGCTGCTGGTCCTACTTCAACAACCGACCCCAACAATGCTGGCGCTCCGTCTTCAACTTGAAATTCTTCAAGAACATTAGTCCTCAGTTTCGATCCTTTTGGTCATTTGATGACAAAGGGGGAGAAATCTGAGTTAGTCTTCAAGCGGGTCTAGTTTTTGTCTATATGCAGTATTTTATTAAGAGACAACTCTCGTTCTTCTGAAACCTTTTATTGGATCGAGTTGTAATCTTAAACCCGGTGGTGCTTTGATACTTTTGATGCATTATGCTTTTGCTCTATGCTCTGATTACAGTAGTTTTGATATTTGTTATGCTCTGATCCAATTTGGCCTTTGGGCTCTGATACTCTTGATGCGTTACATTGCATAACATCAAGCACCATATTTCATCATGCATTTCAAATTCTTCATACTATATGATAAATGCGTGTATGAATTACAAGATATAGGGGGAGATCTCCATGATTCATTTCTTCAAATGTGCATTGCCTCAAAAGCAAATTCCTCACTATGCATATCTTCAGGGGGAGTTCTTCTATATCTTGCAATCAAATTCCTCATTATCGATATTTACACTTCATATGTTTATCCCGTTGAAAACTTAACCTATGTAGTCATCAATCACCAAAAGGGGAGATTGTAAGTGCATCTAGTGCCCTTAGTGATTTTGGTGGATTGAAGACTTATAGGTTAAGGAACTAATGCGTTTGTGAGTGTACACAGGTCTATAAGTCTATGAGGAGTTTGATATTTACAGAGAAAGTCGACCCCTTAAAATGAAGTTCTTCAACTGAAGACTTTGATATTCTGAAGACTTTCTGAAGACTTTGAAAGTGAAGAAATTGGTGTGACCTTGAAGACTTGGTATTCATTTGAGGAACATGAAGCGTGAAGACTTTTGTTTTCGTAGTTTCATTTTATCTTTCTTGAGTCATAGGAAACACCGTCTTTGTTAAAGGGGTCGAGGAAATACTAAGGAAAAATTTCCATTTGATGCTCAACTCAAAATCCTACACCTACCAATCCCTTGAGTGAAGCTTTTGGAAATCTCATACAGATTCAGTCAATTTCTTGATGTGAGACGAAGCTCTTACAGTCCTTGAGAATTTGTTCGACCGAGGAGTTAGGAATTCGCCAGTCTGGATTGCCTACGATGAGGAACATGATAGCCCCGAGGAATTTGATGTTCAAATTTCCGACCGTTCTTCGTCTTCTTGCCACCTGTCCCAAATATCTTATCCACCTAACGGTCATATCATTGAAGGGCATTTATGTCTTATCATGTCGGGCTGCTCCCTAGGCTATAAATAGCCGCCCCCTACAACCACTAGTTGGTTGGCTGCTCCGAGAGAACTTGACACTTGTCATTTGAGAGCAACCCATCCTCTGAGGAATTTGAGCGAAAATCATCAAGTGAGGAAAAACCCAAAAACCAAACCCCTACAAACCCAAAGTGATTGAGCATCACTGAAGAAATTGATCCTGCGTGGATCCGACGCTTGTTACCTTTGAAGACTGTGCTTCTTCCAGACGGTTAGGCGTCAAGGTCTAGAGCATCCAAGAGGAATTGTGGATCGCCGAGTGACCAAGTATGTGAAGGTTTGGAAGTCGCCTGAAGACTTACCACGAGTGATTGGACGAGGTCTGCGTGACCTTAGTTCAAGGAGAATACGGTGAGGACTTGGTGTCCTGAGCTGCGTGCTCGGTGGATCGGGTGTCCGGACTGTGTGTCCTCGAGTTTAAATACTCAGCCGCTCCAACCAGACGTACAACTGAGACAGCAGTTGGAACTGGTCTACCACATCATTGTCTTCACCAACCTAACTGGTTCTATTTCCTCAACCCTTTCATTTCCTCATTACTATGCTGAGTGTTTGTTCATATCTGTGTTTGAAGACTTTGACTGAAGACTTTCTCAATTTCCTCAGTTCAATTTCTTCAGTCTGTTTGTCTTCATCTTGTGTTATCCTGTGATTACGCTTTCTGTACTCTGTGCTAGTCTTCATTTCATCATGATGACTATGCGTGTATTCTGTTATTCTTACTTCTGAGTACTTATTCCGCTGCAAGTATTTCTTCGCTAAGGAATTTCCTCACCGGCAAATTCCTCAGTGAAGAATTCATAAAAATCGCCTATTCACCCCCCCTCTAGTCGATATAACGCACTTTCAACTTCAATTCCCTGTGGAGTAACAACATAGCCAAGAAAAGACAATCGATCGGTGCAAAAGGTGCACTTCCCAAGATTACCAAACAAACGTGCATCACGTAGAGCAATAAAAACATCACGTAAATGTTCCAAATGTTCCTCCAAAGATCTGCTATAAATCAATATGTCATCAAAGTAAACTACCACAAATCGTCCAATCAAAGCACGTAAAACTTCGTTCATTGATCTCATGAAAGTACTAGGTGCATTAGTTAACCCAAAAGGCATGACTAACCACTCATATAATCCAAACTTAGTTTTAAATGTTGTTTCCCATTCATCCCCCAATTTCATACGAATTTGATGGTATCCACTACGCAAATCAACTTTGGAGAATATTTTAGAGCCACTCAATTCATCAAGCATATCATCTAGCCTAGGAATAGGATGACGATAACGAATAGTAATATTATTAATGCCTCTACAATCAACACACATACGCGATGTACCATCCTTTTTCGGCACTAGAATAATAGGAACAACACAAGGACTAAGGGATTTGCGTATATAACCTTTGTCGAGAAGCTCTTGTACTTGACGCATAATCTCCTTCGTCTCCTCTGGATTGGTACGGTATGGCTCATGGTTTGGCAGTGAAGCACCGGGAATTAAGTCAATCTGATGCTCAATCCCTCGAATAGGCGGTAATCCCGGTGGCACGTCTTGTGGGAAGACGTCAGCGAACTCCTGCAAAATGTTAGTGATAGCATGGGGCAAAGAGGAAGGCACGTCCTCAAATGAAAATAATGCCTCTTTGCACACAAAAGCATAGCAAACAGATTTGCTAAAATCTAGCTCATCAATATCAGATTTAGCGGCAAGTAAACATGCACTTTTCAATTTAATTTCAGAAGCAACACTAGATGGTTTATTATTAGGCTTCATTTGTTGCTCAAATTCTTTTGCCACAATCTGATTTTCACTCTTATTCTTCTCCTGTTTTGCTTTATTAGCTCTATTAATATCATCTTTCAAAATGGAATCAGGAGTCATAGGAAGCAAAGTAATATTTTTATCCTTATGAACAAGAATATACTGATTGTTTCTACCATGGTGGACAGAATTTTTATCAAATTGCCATGGTCGACCAAGTAATAAGGAACATGCTTGCATAGGTACCACATCACAATCAACATAATCAGCATATGTAGAGATACTAAAATGCACACGAACAGTACGTGTTACCTTAACCTTGCCGTTGTTGTTGAACCATTGGATGTAGTAAGGATGTGGATGTGGTCTTGTGGTGAGAGATAGCTTCTCCACCATCTCCATGCTAGCCAAGTTGTTGCAGCTCCCTCCGTCTATGATGACGCGCACAGAAAGTTCCTTCACAACTCCCTTTGTATGGAACAAATTATGCCTCTGATTTTGCTCAGCTTGTGTGACCTGCACACTCAAAACATGTTGAGCAACTAAACATTCATACCTGTCAGCGTCTTCAGGAGCCATGTATTGCGTCTCATGATCAGAATCATATCCACCATGTTCTTCACGTGTAATAAGGCCAAAGTCTCCTCATCATAGTCACTAGCGGACTCATACCCACCATCCTCAGTAGCAATCATCACACACTGAGATTTGCATTCTCGCGCATAATGACCTCTTCCTTTACAACGATGACAAATAATATCACTTGTGTGCCCTGTTGATGCCATGGAAGAAGAAGAGCTCTGTGTAGGTCCGGCAGGTGCGCTCTTGGCAGATAGTGGTGGTTGTGCCTGCTTTTTTGTATCACGACTGGAGGTGGCACCTGATGGAGGTGCTGGTGTAGTGGAAGTAGAAAATGCACGCGACGTCCATGAGGAAGGTCGACCTGCAGAAAAGGTTAGTGCGCGCCATTGCTTGTCGATCCTGCACTTCACGTTCAGCTTTACAAGCAAGATGGAATAAACGAGTGATATTAGTATACTCCTTATACTCTAGAATGGTCTGAATCTCTCTATTTGATCCACCCGTAAAACATGCAAGCATAGCTTCATTCTCCTCAACAATACCACATCTAATCATGCCAGTTTGTAATTCCTGATAATATTCTTCTACAGAATTTTTTCCTTGTCTTAAACGCTGCAATTTTTGAAGCAATTCACATTGATAATATGGTGGAACCCAATGAGTACGCATAGCAATTTTCAAAGCAGCCCAAGTAGCTAGAATAGGATATAATCTACAATGTTCAGACCACCATACACATGCGAAACTAGTGAAAGCACAAACAGCGGCATCAACCCGTCTCTCCTCGAGATATTGTAAACATGTAAAACGTTGTTCAGTTTCTAACTCCCAAGTAAGATATATATCAGGAACATATCTACCCTCAAATGGTGGAATATTCAATTTCAGTTTAGGAACATGATCATGATCTCGTACCTGAGGTGGTGATGCAGGCCTACCATTGCGATTATATACCTGAGGTCGACCTGCTAGTGGTGGTGCTGGTGGCTGCACGTAGTTCTGATTTTGATCAACCTCATCCTCATAATCGCCCGCATACTCATCATCCTCCTGGGTACTAGCAGCAGCAGGAGCCAAAGAAGCATCAACAACAGGAACAGCAGCACCAGAAGTTTGGCCATCCTCAAGAGGAACACGCTGCGCTCGACCATACTGATTCGGAAGGGGGCGTTGTTGTTGTCATTGCAGAGGTGCGATAGGTGCAGCCGACAGTGGTTGTGGAAAACATGCGAGCAATTCATTAAACTTGTTATCAAGCTTTGTTTCGAACGTCTTCTCAATGCCATCTATCTTCTCCATGGCCTCTTCAAATCTGTTTAGCACATCTTGCACCTTTCCACTCATCATTTGCTGAAATTTATCATGTAGATGTTTGTTTGTCAGGTTCTCCCAATCATTCTCATCGGCTTGTGATCCTACCATGGTTAGCAGCAAATAGAAACAAACAAGAATATGATCCTATAGACTACTAGGAATAGGTGGTGGTGTATCACAAACCCGTCAAGCAAATCTCAAATTCTTACCAGTTCTTACCCAGCAGCAGGAGGTGATTGGCAACCGTTGTAGTCAAAACTCTCAAAGCTTGGATAAAACGATTACCAGGGAGAGTCAAACGCACGACGTAGATGTATGTGGAGCTGGGAAGGCTTATAATATGGTAGCAAAAGGGTCAGCAATAATCAATTCAGAGATGCAAAGTTGAATAAGCGCTCAACGACAGATCTTGTCTGGTCCTAGGCTAGACCGTGCTAGAGACGCGAGCCTAGAACACTAACAAAATCACGACGCTCCACGTAAACAAGGGAGGAGCACACTCTGAATTTTTTTCTCTTTTTTTTGCACTTTTTTTCCTCTTTTTTTTTGCTCCGCAAAAAATTTTTTTCGAAAAAGTCTACAAATGGTCTAAAAACTGCCTAGCCAGAATTTTCCAGACTTAGTTTTTTTTGAGTTTGGAACTATTTTTCTACTGCGGGTAACACGGAAGTTGGGGAGTCCTTCTCTGTCACGACTTGGAGTATGGCGTGATCTGGAAATCCAAAACAAAGCAACAATTACTGGACTCGGACTAGGACTGGTGGCGGAGAGGAATCTGGTGGAATCTCGGACTGGTGGCGGAGATGAATCTGGTGGAACTCGGACTGGTGGCGGATATATGTTGCAGGTGGACTCGGATTGGCGTGATGGCGGCGGATATGTGGTGGCGTATATGGACTAGGATTGGCGATGAATATGTGGTGGTGGTATATGGCATCGGTGATGAAGTTAGTGCGGTGGTGGTATATGGCAGCAGCGATGATGATGCGGTGGTGATATATGGCAGCGGCGACGTGACAACTTGTGAACAGAACTCGAAACTCTAAAGGACTAGACGCTAAGACCAGCAACTTGACACGACGATGCAACCGCAAATTCAACAAAGCAAATACAGAAAAGATTATGCAAAGACTCAGATTCGTTCGGATGGGATGAACTAACCCTAATTTTTTTGGCTTTTTCGTGGACTATAGGTATGAAGAACAGACTCGATCTAAACTATGAAAAACTGTAAAATCTCACTGAGTAACCTAGAAATATGATACCACTTGATAGAGGCAAAGGTGTCCCGTCTTTCGATGAGATGATGGATATCGCTTTGGTGGAAATCGACTTTGACGATCCGACTACGAACGTGCGAGGACGTCGCGCCTTAGCAATCGCTAAACCAACTCCGGGAGGTTATTGACCACGCCGAGCACGATCAACGACCACGAGGGTCATTTCCTGCGAGCAAATGAAGAACAAGCAAGAAACTGAGATTGCAATCTGGATATTGCGAATACAAGATGAAAGCTTTATTGATCAAGGTGGGGTTCTGTGACGCCTTTGTCTGGTCGTTGAACACAAACGAAGTACCCGAAGTTGCAGCTATGGCAAACTTTTAATCTAAACAAAACCCAAAGTCTAAACGACGCCCTAAGGGTTGTATATATGGAGGAAGAGGGGGGAATTTCGTGGCCCTTGGGGAAGGGGTCCTAAACCAACCCTATCTCTTGTTTCCCCACACATACGGACTCTAAAAACAGCCTATACTTAAGTATTTCGAAATTACATGGGCCTGGACCAATAATAAGGTGACGCAACACCTAGAATAGCCTCCGGACGAAAGTTATGAAGTAGCATCTTGTATATTTCATCCAAGGCTTCATCCACTCATTATGGTGGCTTCAACGTCCTGAAATCATCACTTGTAACTCCGTTCTTGTCCCCCTTGCGCATGCCATCATCTCCATACTTGTTCTTTCTCCAATGTTCATCCTTCTCCAAGCTAGGCCCTTCATTCGTAAGCAAAACAAATGTATCCAATTTAGGCAGCATCATATTCTCATGAACATTAGAATCATTACCAAGAAAGGAAAGTACCTGGTAATTTAATTGGCGTGCGCAAGCTCTAGTAATTGGTCCAGTATGTATAGCAGCAGGGGCTGTGGGTGTAACAATGGTATTGATGTCCTCATCACCTGTGCTGTCGTAGAAGTGTTCCATGACATTAGCAAAATTATCATCACGGAAGTGTCCACTTCCATGACGATAAATCGCGCATCACAGAAGTGCTTTCGTCAAGGGTGACCGACACGTGGCATCCACCATAACGGAATGCCGTTAAGCTATCGGGTCGGGTTTTGGATCCGATAACCCGTTAACTGCCCCGGCAAATGGGGATTTTCCATGTGTAAAATCATCATTGGCTGGAGGAAACATGTGTCGGCTCTCCGTTGGGACAGATGTCATCAGCTCATTGGACCGAAGGCGCCTATGATACGGCGACACGTGGCACGGCCCAACAGAGGCCCATTCATGTGAAAAGGCCGCCCCGTTTGACTTGGTCAAAAGGTGGCGGCCCGGCCCATGGAAAGCCTGTTAACGGCATGTTCGCATATAGCCCATTTACAACCCGCTAACCCAGGGCCCGTTACGCCCTATCCAAATTAGGCCCAGTAGCGTCATCTGGGCCGTTCAATATGATTCGGCTCGTTTTAACTTTCGTCCCATGTGTGGCCCATGACTTCTTTCGGCCCATATGAGGACCTTTGTAACTCTTGGCCCATTAACGGCCCGTGGTGAAACTGGCCCGTAATGAACAGTGTATCACTTTATACCCATTAACAGCCCGTTATTCCATTGGGCCGTTTCCAGCCAAGTTATCTTTCGGCCTTCTCAGGGCCCATTGATTCTTGGGCTCATTTGCAGCATTCGGTTACATACGGCTCGTTACTGTCATTTTCTGCTTGTGGGCCAAATTCAGCCCGTCGTTACAGTCGGCCCGTTTGCGGGCCGTTAATACGTTGGGCCGTTTTCATGTCAAAAAAACCCGTTGGGCTGTTTTCATAGAGTTATCAAATATGGCCTATTAACGGCCCGTTATGGTCCACGAATAGTATGGCTCATGATTGGCGAAATGATGATATGCCCTGTAGAAGGCCCATGGATCCTACGGCCCGTATGAGGCCCATGGATAGTATGGCCCGTAGAAGGCCCATGGATTGTACGGCCCATAGAAGGCCCATGGACCCTAAGGCCCGTATAGAAGATCGATGGATCCTACGGCCGGACGAAGGCCCATGGATCATACGGCCTGCAGGAGGCACATGGTTACAACAGTCCGTGTGTTGCCATGATTATTTTGGCCTAGTTACCAAAAATAGGCTATTGTGGCCACTAGATAAAAACAGAAAAAGAACTGCAGTGACTACAAGCAAACAACTAAACAAGACAATAAGGAAATAAATAAGCAAGCAATTAACGCTAGCCTATTACCGCTATTACACATGTTACATCCACTGGGCATCAAAGTTCGCCACCAGTGCAAATATAGGGAACAAAGCACACATTACATACATCAAGGCGTCAAAATTGGCCACCGATTGCAAATATCGCAGCAGACAAAACAAGAACATAACTGAAACAACGGAAGAGCTCAAGAACGTTATCCTAGGTATCCACCATGCTGGCAATAAGCTTAGCAAGCTGATTAGCTTTGTCTGTTTGGCGCTAAAATCCTCCAACGCTTGTCTGTTGCACGGAAAGTATGCATCTGAATGCTCCAGGGACTTCATGATCCTTCCGCTTCTTGTTGCAGCACAGCTGATCGATGTCTTTCAGCTTGTAGTTGAGACTCAAGAAACCGAACGGATTCAGATAGTGAGTTTGAATAGCTTGTGCAAGCGGTAGTGGCCAGTAACTCCAACACTAAACCAAGACAGGACTTTGGGGTTGTCTCGCTATCTTCAAGATAGTATTCCTTAGCTGTTTTATAAGCTTTGTTGGAGACCAACAAGGATGTGTCACTATCCTGAACCTTATCTGCATTACTTCCTTTACCATTTCTTAATAACGCACTCTTCCCCAATATTCTGTCAGCATTCTAAAAGAGAAACAAGCAGACACATAACAAGTTTAGCATGTACTAGTATATGAAACTCATTTCGGTGAACCAGTTCATTAGTAAGGTGGACAGGATTAAACTACCAAGTCTTCTATTGCCAAGTACTAGTACATAATAAAAGCATCAAACAAACATATATCTATGTCCTATGGTCACTGCATTGTCTTGCCAAATCAAAATAGATACACGGTTCAAATCATATCAGTTCAAGACAAACCAGCAGTGAAAGAATACAAAGCGTGGGAAACTACACGGCACAACAAGATTTCAGATGCGTACCACGGGTCTACATGTACAACAACACTATTGGCTCTGTTGTGATGCTAGTAATGTGCATGATATGAAAGTCAACTGTATACACAATTGAAATTGAAATCAACAGAGCTATTGATAAGAGCAAACCTGTTAAAGAAACATGCATGAACATACCTGCTGTGCCATTGGAGTTTCGATTTGATCCTTCAATTTAAAAATAAGTTTGTATGAGTAAATACAGTGATACAAGAGCAAAGCAATCATAGTTAAAAAAGGCGCGCCTAAGCGAGCGCTTAAGCACGCCTAGGCTCTAGGCGTTGGCAAAACACATTGCGCATAACTACGCATAATCTGTGCATAACTGCGCATAAGCATGCCTTTGGTCAGTAAAGCGCAAGGCGGTGGCAAAACGCACAATTCACGCTTAGCGCTTTTTTGAACTATGATAGCAATGGAATCTTAAATTAGAACAGTTGTGCTTCAGGTTTAGGCACTTGTTCTACATGAGCAGAGTGAAGAAGACGCAAGAATATAATACTTAAAAATAGAAAATGAGCTCATAGACCTTACCACATTCTTGGTTCGGGACCAATCTAGAACAAAGCGTTCCCGATCATCGTCCGATAAATGTGTCTCGGGAGAGCGTAAGGGAATTTGATGAGTTTCTTTGCGGTGAAATACGTTTTCTTGAGGTAATTCGATCGCCACCAAGCATTCTTGAAGATAGCAGAGGTATTAGCACAGGTTACCTCATCCCGAGTTTCCAAATCGGTCCTTCTCTATAGAGAAAAATGGGAAAATTTGTTGTATTATAACCATCATGGAGGTAGGATGTATGGGACGAAGCAAAGTAATTGCCATGAATAACATTACTTACACATAACTCCGGACAAACACCGAATCGGCATTTTCCTTCATCTTCAGTATAATATTTCCAAGATGGGAAGATACGCACATACGATTTAACAACATCAAATGCGATAGATGCTAAACTACGACTAGCTGGTTGTGCTTCCTCCACAGGAATAGGCGTACTAACTGGTGGAGTTGGGGTTTGCCGTGATAGTACTGGCCCTTTGGGCACTGGAGCTGCCTTACTAACTGCTCTTGTTTGGGAGCTCTGTGGTGGAGATGGTGCTGTGTCAACATGAACTGTGTTACTATCGGCTGGGGTTGGGGTTAGATTGGGTGAAGCTGGTTCTCTGTCCATCGCAGTAGGGGTACAATCTGCAAGAGTTTGGGTTATGTGTGGTAGGGCTGGTTCTTGTGCATGTACAACCGGGGTGCTATCTCCACCAAGAGGTAGCACTGTTTTATTTGAAGACCGTGTTTTAGTCCGCTAGAATCTTGGCATCACCCGCTCCAATTCAAATGGCTGATAAACAGGAAACATAGTTGAATGTACAGACATTGTATGAGAGACAGATGCAATAGATAGTGTGGAAAAAAGAGGGCATGAAATAGTTGACATGTATATTGTTTAACTAAAATGGATAGCATGACATAATTTCACATATATGATGTCTATCTAAACTGGATAGCATAGCATAACATAATTCAAAGATATGATGAATAACTAAACAGGATCGCATGACATAATTCACCTACATGTTATCTAAGTAATCAGGATCGCATCATTTTTCACATATGTGATTTATATGCTAAGCAGAGGGCATTCGATATGATGTCTGAACTAAGAACATGGTGTTGAATATTGTGTATATGATGTCTAAACTATGCAATGCAAGACACCGTATGCATGATATGAGCAGTATAACCGTGCCAAGTTAGAGCATACACCTCAGTGGGGGAATAGGACTGGTCATCTGTCTCGAATCCATCTTCTGAGGAGCTATCGGGACCCAACAAGAGATCTGCTTGACGGTAGCACTGCTCTCTGAAGGCCTTGTTTTTACTCCAGATTTTTCCATCTCCCACCCAAATGGCTGATTCACGGGAAGAGTAGTTTAATGTACAAACATTGTCGACAAATGGAAATGTAATGAAGAAAAGGATGGGCAAGATATCATTCAAATATATGATGCCTAGTTAAACAGGATGGCATTGCACATTTCACATATATTATGGCTGGCTAAAAGACATGAGACTGCATAATTCCCATATATGATATAGAAACTAAACAGGTGGCATTACAGAACATGTCTAAACTAAGCAGATGACATATATGATGTCAAAAGTAGGCATTGCAAGGCAACATATGCATGATATGACTAACATCATCATGCCAAGGTAGAGCAAACACCTTGGGGGTAAATAGGAGTGGTCAGCGGCGTCTAAATCCGCCTCAGAACAGATATCTTCCTCTGGATTACAATCTGGAGAGGGGTGGGGAGGGTTTGCCATTGAACCCACCATGGAGCGATGTCTGCATGACATTGTATTGCCGCGCAAAACTCTTCTCTTTTCTCTACATGTTGAGCATGTGTGTACAATATCGACATACTGAAAAAATATGGTGAGATTATGTAAGGAGAGCATGCAGAAATTTAGAGTGATGGTAACAACTAGTGGATCGGCGTTTTCCGTTGAACCAAAATAGCCCTAATGGATCGGCGTGAATGTATAGTAATAAGTGATGCAACAAGTGTACAACCTCTTTGCCGTAGCCGTGTCGACCTCAAAGCATCATTGGGTTGGTCATTTGAAGCAGTTGAGGCAGAGGTGGCTGTCGAGGTGTGGAGGAAGATCGAGGAATCAGAAGCGGCGCCCGTGGCACTGCTCTATTGTGATGGATTGTTCTGTCGTTGGAGCAGCTCCGGTCAGCCGTAAGACGTCAAGGCTGAAGCAGCACAAGACAGACATCGTCAATCTCAAGTGGGATTCTAATAGCATCTCCAATAGATGATGTGAAATGGATGTAAAATTAACATCACCAAAAACCACCTGACTACAACAGATGAGGTAAAAACTGTTGACTCTGAACTTAACTGTTGAAACTGAAATTTATTGTGGAATCTGAATGCTACTGTCGAAACTGAACGCAATGGTAGCGGAGAGGCACTTGACATGTAGTTTAGGGAGGGCCTGCAGTTCATCTTCAACCTGCACCCCCCTGAGACGCCAGCCACCACCGGCCGAACCGCCAGCCCCAGCACCGCCTCGCCGCCCCGAAACAACTCGCCACCGCCGCCCCGGCCAGCCCTCTAGGCCCCCCGCACCCACCCTGAACCCTAAGATAGATAGTGGGGTACCTCTCCGGTGAGCCCCCGTCCCCGCTGGTGGTTCTTCCTTAACTCCAATGAGCCCCCCAACCCTGAAAATCGATGACCCAAAAGTTGATTCGGTCGATCAAGTGTGGCTTAATCGGAGCAGAGCAAGCAAAGACGAAGCGAGGGGAGAGCAGCAGCAGATGGCTGGGCGAGCGAGCAATCGGCGAGCTGGAGCAGCAACAGATCCGGCTGGTATGGCCGCCGCCGCGAAGGGGCCTCGACTTTGGGGAAACGCCGTGGAGATGTCGCCGCGGCGCCGGCTTCAAGGTAGCCGCTCCATGGGGGTGCGGGATGGAGCATCGTCGGTGCCGGGAGGTCGAGTTAAGGAGAAGGTGCGATGCGATGAGTGTACAACCTCTTTGGTGGCACCGAGTAGGCCTCGGCTTCGTCCGAGGAGTCGGTGAGGATGCTGCGGTTCCGGTGGAGCAGGTTAAGGTGGCGCTGTGGGGGTGGAGCAGCCGTGATAGACAAGGCGATCGTCGGAGCAGCTCCTTAGAGGTGGAGGACGGGGCGGCTGAACCGGCGGGACGGTGAGATGGACAAGGATCCTCATCCGGGGAGGTGGACGAGGGACGTCGAGCTGTTGCGGTGGACGACGTCGTCGGGGAAGAGGCTCCGGCTGGGCAGCGGTGACGTGGCGGACGGAGGAGGGTGGGGTTTCGCGGCTGGAGCAGAGAGGTTATGGCTGCCTGGGATTTCGAATGGCGAAAAGGGGGCAATGGGAGGGGGTGAAGCATGACTTAGGGACGCGCTTGTCCAAAATGTAGGGTGTGTTAGAAAAGTACCCCCCACCGATTTGAACTAGCAGACCTTTCTGCTCAGGGTTAGAAGGGGGATTTCACGTGTCGGGATTTGGCAGCTGGAGGGAGTTTTCGCGCATGTTGTAATTTCGGGATAGCAAGGCGCGGGTTGTGAAGGCGCCAGTTTTGGGAGCACGATATCTGAATTTTCGGGATATAACAAGACGCGGGTTGAATTTTAGGGACAAGCCTAACGTGTAGTAATATTGTACTTGTACGTACCAAATCAATTCGCACTTCCCTCAACCAAAAAGAAAACGAAAAAATAAAACTATTCACACCACACAAAGAGAGAGTCTTGCCCCGTTTTACTATACAAATGCTATTCAAAGCTACTCCCTCCTTCCATCTATATAGGGCCTAATGCGTTTTTTGATGCTAACTTTGACCAAATATTAGAGCAATGATATATGACATGCAACTTACACAAAGCACACCGTTAAATTCATCTGTGAAAGGTTCTTTCAATGATATAATTTTCACATTGTGCATGTCATGTACTATTAATCTTGTCAATAGTCAAAGGCGGTCTTAAAAATCTCATTACGCCCTATATAGATGGAAGGAGGGAGTATGAATCCATGTTATGTCCGATTAAATTTTTTCGCTTGCTTATAATGCATGTAACCTACTCATACCAACATTTTAGTGCATTCCAAATGTCTATACTACCGCTGCAATTCGAACTAAATTTGAATTCGTTTCTCTATTTCAATAAGAATCTACAATCATGATTGTTGCCAACTTCAACCATCATAGTTTCCTTGCTATCCGCCAGATATAAATCGGACGACCTATAATGCAGGATGGCAGGCACACCATCATCAACAACTCCGTTTTTTATAAGAGTAGAGATAAAATATATTAAATGTAGTATAACATGTTCATAACCACACCATGTGTATCACCGTTATATATATTCACACATGCGTCGGTTTGAAACACTATGATAAATTCTTCAAATATCCGAATTTGCTTTTTATAATGAAGTATATATGATCTCTATTCGTCTTTTACACCCACACAACCCTCTTATCTTTGTAGCTAGCGCTAACTTTCTCTTGTGCATGCACATGCCCGCATCCCTCTCACCCTCCCTCGGCATTCTCTAGCTCCATCGCGCAAATTCGTCTTTTCACTTTAGGTCGTTCACCCATGGTGTGTGTAGGCCCCCCAGCTCCTTCTTTACGGCACACATCGATCGATATGCCTCTCTAGCCAGGTGTGCCTAGCACAAACACAAGCTTCCCCTCTTCTCTTGTCACCGTCCATGCTTCACTCCCACCACTCTTTTCATCGTTCTCATACTTGCACACTCCTCCCCCCTCGATATAGTATGCCTCTCGTACCACCTCCTACATGCATCCCTCTCTCTCTATCCTTCTCCTCGTGCCTCATTTGCTTCTAACACACACATGCATGTATACCGATCGATCTCCCAACATATACCTAGATCGACTTTAACTACCCCCCCCATCGATCGACGTACCTCACAAGTTATGTCTCTCCTTTCTCTAACAAAGGGCGATTGATCTTCCTATGTAGTTACGTCTGCTTACCACAGCCACATCATCCCCCCTCATCATTCGTGCATGCCTCCTGACCCGTCTCTCACATGCACGTGCACAGACAACAAGCAGCCATCTCCTCTCTCATTGATATTGCGGGCGTGCCCTCCGTTTGTCTAGCAAGCCTATCCCACCATTTGTTAGAAGCAACTCCACTACAACCCCTCCAACACTCTAGCTCTATCTCTCTCCCAGCCTTATTCCTCTCCTGCACATATGCATGGATGCCGATCGATCTCCTTAATACATGAGGCAGATCGATCTCCTTAATACATGAGGTAGGCCTCTCTCCTCCTCCACACATATACCAGCCATTGTACCTCTATAGTTAATTGGGCCTCCTCTTCCCCCACCACACACCGATAGTCGGCGCTGCGGTAGGTATCCATGCCACGAGACAAACCGCACATGTCCCATCTCACGTTCGATGGGCCAGCCACTCTATATCTTTGGCGTGGGCACACACAAATTCGATGGCACTCTTTATCGATCACAGCACACACACACACATCATCCCTCTCTTCAATTCTATGGACACCTCAAGCCGATGATACCTCCACTCTCTTCTCGTGGATCGCCCCCTCTATATATATGTTATATCCAGGACTCTATTTCACACACATTGCATATGTTACATTTTTTGATTGACCCCCCCCGCCCCCAAAAAAAAACTCTCAAGAACCCACACACTATATCTCTCTAGGTTTGTATCTCTCTCACACAACCCCACATAGGTGGTGTACGTATACAAGAAGAGAATAGGTGCACCGTGCACGTACTCACGCTTCGTGCCCAGCCACACCCGCGCGGGTACACGGTGGAGCTCATTTCTTTACGAAATGGCAGCCCACGTGCTAATTTGAATGCCTGTAGCGGTTGTTTACCTAGGGAGGTCGTGTACCATGCGTGCATGAAACAAAGTTCGACTTGACGCGTTGCCGCGTTATTTTTAAATAAAGTTATAGCGCTCAATGGCATGTACACAGAATATAAAATGATTTTTATGGAGAAAAAGGTAGTCCGCTCACTATATACAATGGAGCCTACCTTCCTGGTTTGTCGCTCTTCAGAGTATCTCACACAAGGCTGCGGTGGCCTCTCTCTCTCTCTCATCGTTGGTCACTGATCCGACCGCATCCCATCCGCCGGGGGAAAGGGAGTGCGGTGGCCTCTCTCTCTCTCTCTCTCTCACCGTTGGTCACTGATCTGGCCGCATCCCGTCCACCGGGGGAAAGGGAGGAAGTGCATCGTTTCTCCATTCGACGGCGCCGAGGTAGCACGTCCCGATCTGCGGTAGACGCCGTTCTCTCTGACCAAGCTCCGGCGCGGCAGGGCCTACGCCACCTGCTCGCAGATTCCGCCCGCCGCCGCTCACCTAGTTACATCCCGACGACCTCCAGGTATCCCCTCCGGCCTTGCTCCACTGCCCGTCTTCCCACGTCGCTGCATGTGGATCTTCCATAGTTCTTTGCCCAAAATGTAGCTCGTCCGGCGTACTTTCCATATTGCATTCTCATCCTCACACCGTTTTAGACAAACACAACCGTGTTGTTATCTTCCCTTAGGACAAGGAATATGCTTCTTTTTTGTCGTCGCATGTGTCATCAACTGTTATTGGCCAGTAATTGTTTCCTTTCTACCTCTTTTTTGCAAATAGGGCTATCCATTTCACCTCGTTGCTATTGCGACCTTTTGGTGAACTGCACAAATCACTTTTTTCTTAAGAGTGTTTTGTGCGGTTGTACTAAAATGTCACACGAGGCAACGTCTCTACATTTCAGTCTTGTTGCACAAAGGGAGATTGGTTTTGCTCTATCCTCCTCATCCAACTCCGAGCCTAATCTTCTCCAACTAGTTAGTCTTAAGAGAGCGCAAAGGTGACCGGCTTCTATTTGTGTGTTTATTGTTTCATCAGCAGTCCTCTATTATCGTAATCACACTTAATATCTTTGGAACAGGGACGCTCAGCTCTATTTTAGTGGAACTGCACAAAATGATCGGAATGTTGCATGCTCCAGACAGCTACTTTTTCCCAACATGCCTTGTTGATTTAGATAGAGCTGGGGGGACGTTGCTGCCAATGAAAGCATGGATCAATTTTAATTTAACACCTTCTCACAACTCTGTCTTCAGTTGTGATGTAATTATTAGCTCTGATCTGCTAATAATTGACATGCATTAGCAAGGAAGTTAGTTTTTTATTGTTTCCGAAAGAGCATCGATGGCAAGACACATGAAACAAAAGCTGAAAGCTCACACCATTGTACAATTTCATGTCGCTGGAAAATTATTTGTATAGTACGTCAATTATGTAAACAAATGATGGAAGCTTGATAGCATTGCCAGAAGCCTCTTCATCATCCGGGTCCATGTGCCATGCACAAAATTATACTCCTTCGTTCCTAAATATTTGTCTTTTTACAAATTTCAAACGGGCATATTTTAGAGTGTAGATTCACTCATTTTGCTTCGCATGTGTACTCCCTCCGTTCCTAAATATTCTATTCGTCTTTCTAGAGATTTCAACAAGTGACTACATATGGAGCAAAATCAGTGAATCTACACTCTAAAGTATGTCTATACATCCGTATGTGCCAGTCCATTTGAAATCTCTAAAAAGACAAATATTTGAGTAGTCACTCGTTGAAATCTCTAGAAAGACAAATACTCCGGAGTATATTTAAGAACCGAGGGGGTAGTGCACAACCGCATGGGAGACTCAGCCCGGTCGTTGCGCCGCATTAATAGTGAGTAATGAGCAGTCAAATCATAAGCCCCACCTTTCCCACTGTAAGTTGCTCTGAAGAAGCAACCATCAATACGCTCTTCTTTGAATCCGCTCATACTACTCCATCCGTCACTGTTTATACAGCGCTTGAAAAAAAAAAAAAAAATCTGTGGGACCAAGGCGACTAGCGATCGGCCTGAAAAATAGCATTGGTAGTTATAGCACAGCGTCTATTACTAGAGGGAATAATGCGTACACACATGCATGCAGTGCTTCCACCCCGGGTACACACATGCATGCACTTACTCCACTCCGTAGTAGTACATACAGTACATGGAGAGAAAATTGTGGACTTGATTGCGGTTACCACGCCCTAATTAATTGAGCATTAAACCAAACGCGTCTAAAGTTTCTCGGTGGTGGAAATGCATTGAGAGAAATGCATCATAATGAAGCGCTACTGTAAAGCTGTGACGGAGGGAGGAGTAGTATGAAGGTGCAAAACCAAATGCAGTATGGTCGATCGGTCAACGCACCTCCTCTTGGCATATCACCGACATGTGGGACAGGGTGTGAGCAAACCGATCTCAATTGACGGCAAAGAGCCAACCCGCCATTCCTTGAGAGAGGCGAGGAGCGAACACACAGACGGGCTCGCACGGAGGCCAAGATATATTCGAGCATGGTTGGTTGATCGATATCATTCATTACATGTTGGGCTGCCGTTTTCCGCCCTTCTCTAGAATAAGCGTGTACTTTATCGGAGATAAAAAATAAAATACAGACGCTCCACCATGCGGTTCTAGTAGTAGTACTACTCGTACTACTCGCTTGGCTCTTCGCCTCTTCGTGAAGTCGAACAATGATGGTACTCCGCATGTTGGGTACTACGAGTGTATGCCTCGACAATCGACACCGAATGGGTGATGCATGTCCACCGAGGGTAGGTTGCATTAGTCAAAAGGCGTGGCGAGCTTCACCTTGTCCTGCAAGCTTCTCCTCGTTCTGCATGAGTTGACGGGACACACCAAAAAATAGTGCTAGTCCATACTCCCTCCTTTCCGGTTAATATGGCTTAAACTTTTGCGTAGGTAAATGAGAGAGCTTTATTCATATATAAGCATTCTTAGGACGATCAGCCAAGACACTGATCACTAGGAAGCGAGGTACCCCGCAAAAAAAGAAGTAGGAACAAGGTGTTTCATCAAGCCAGCTCTCGGCCACATTCAAAGTGCAGCAAGCATGGTTCGCACGAAGATGCGCCGCAAGGTTTGCTGACCTGTTTACATGCTGAATAACAAAAAAAGAGAAAATATTACCGAGCGCTACTATTTGTAACAGGATATGAGCCAGAATTAAGCGAGAATTGTGGCGAGTGTTCCATGCAATCAACTTCCATTATCACATGCGAGAACCCTCGAAGAGAACCAAATGTGTTGAAGATTGCTTTATCACATTTTAAAATTATAATAAGAGTGCAGATGCTCCTCCATCCGGTTCCTAGTACTAGTATAGTACGTATCTTTATAGACTATAGTAGTAGTACTAGTAAACTTTGCGCTTGGCTGTTGGCCTATTCGGGAAGTCGAACAATAATAGCACTAGTAGTATAGTGTATGCTTCTCGCAATCTGACACCGAATTAACTGTTGCACGTCCACCGCCTGAGCGAGGGAGAGCTTGCATTAGTCAAAAGTTTCTCCTTGTCCACGAGCCACCGCGCAAGCTTCTCCCGTCCTGCAACCTTCTCCTCGTTCGGCAAGTTGACGGGACACAACAAAGTAATGCTAGTCCATACTGCCTCCTCTCCGGTTAATATGGCTTAATTTCAAACGAGATAAATACATTGTATGTCATCCTTTGTATATTTGTAAAAATATGGTCGATGGACTTCATAATACGCTCATTGCGCTCAATATATATATTTTTCGGTGTTTATCGGTCACTAGCTCACCCCGACCGAGTATGTGTGTGCATGCACGTGTAGGTTGAGCACTTGAGCGTGACCGTGTGTGTTCCGTCGTGTGCTCGGACATGCATGCATTAGGGCATCGCGCTGCGTTTTTGCGTCCATGTGTGCGTGTGGATTGTTGCATACACGTAGGGGGAGTGCGTGTAGGGGCCACTAAGGAGCAGTCAAATCACACGATAAGTTAGTCGGAAGAAGCAACCATCATTTCACTCTTGAATGACACGTCACGCAATATAAAATGGTTGATATGGAGAAAAAAAACCACTATATATACACTAGCAGGAGCCTAAGCTACAAGCCCGCTTGCTTAGGTTGCTCTCTTCACAAGCATAGAACGACGAGCCTGATCCATGGTGGGGAAGGAACAATGTTCTGCGTGAAGCCTTGTCGACATCGGCGAGGGAAAACCCACGATCGGTGCGTCCCAATCGGGGTCACAGCGGTATGGGCGATGCGCGTCCCAACCGCCCTTCTAGCTACTGACCAACGTCCGGGTAGTCCATCTTCCTTTTGGAGCGGCTTGCTCCATCGCCGTAGCTCCATCTCCATGTCGATCTTTCTCTACTTCTACCGGCTTCTACTTGTGATGAGTTTATGTCTCATGAACTAGTGCCGATACTATTATTCTAATCACACTTCTTCAATATCTTTGCCATCGGGGATGCTCGGTCGATTTTAGTGGGCGCACAAAAGCATCGTATGATCCGAGGGTGCTAGCCGTCTTTCCTTGACAGGTTCTACTGGCCAGGAAATTAAATCATGTTTAGGGTTTAGGGTTTAAGTCATAGTGACCCCATCAGTAGTTTTTCTTTCAGACGCGCTCTCACAACTTTTTCTTTAGTTGTGAAGTAAATATTGGCTATGATCTGTGAATCATTGAGATGCATCGACATGCGTGTTAGTTTTCCTTTGTATTTGATGGAATGTTGTAGCGGGCAACCTTGGAATAGGAATGAAAATGGAGTGGAAAGTTTCCGTTTTTCCGGGGAAAAAATGGAAACGGAGAGAAACCAACGTTTCGTTTTGTTGGATCGCGCCATCGAGCAAAACCAACATTTAAATCACGTCTGTCGTGTTAGTGTCTCACCCTCCTCCACGGCTCGACCCCACGATCGCTGGGCATGCCACTCACCATAAACCGAGTATCGATAACTTTCCGCTTTGCTTGTCGATGGATCGCGCCATGGAGTACTAGCACTCTTGGAAGAGATTGACGAGTTGGGGAGGACAGCTAGCTGTAGCGCGGACTCCCAAGAACTTTTACATGCATGTTGTAGCGGCTATTGCGACCTTTGAACGCGGAGCAGCCGCGTGCACCGAAGCGGCGCGGCGGCGCTCTCTCGGCGGCTACCGCTTCAATGCCGGCGCCGGTGAGAGGTCGCGTCCGCTCTGGCGGGCATGAATGCTGCCTCGACCGTTTTGGGCGGGAAGCAGCGGGTGATGAAGAGGTTCGGGTTGGTCGGGACCGGCCGTGGCAGCGGTCCGGACGTGCGCAAACAAGAGATGTTGTCGTTAATATTGCTGCGTATATAATTAACAACGTAAATAATGTGCCAGTTGGACAAATATGATTGGAGATGGAGATGGAAATGGAATTTTACGTAAACACGGATATGCATGTCTATGTCTATGTGTGTGTCATGACGACTCTCGCGACACAGGCGGGGCGTGTTTTTGATCGAGTTTTCTTTCTTGATACGTTAGAAAATCAGTTTGTCTAATTCACATCTAGATGTTATTTAAGGATATCACATCTAAGCTCCCACAAGTATATAATGTAGCAACAAGAAAACAAAAAACTAGGAAAAAAATAGACCACAAACAGAGTGGACATCAACTTAGATGTGTATGTCACATCTAGATGTGTCCTAGACAGACCCTTAAAAATTGTCCGCTTGATTTTCGTTTCTTTTTTCCGGGAGCAGCGTATTCTATTTAAAACCACTGCTATGGAGAGATTTTTTACTCCATTATAGCCTCTTGTTTGATAGAGTTTCTCGCGTCTCGCTCTCTCACCCTCTCCATATCAAAACAAGATGACGGTGTCCACTCTATCTCTCTCCTCACGGTGGTCACAGATCCGGCGAATCCCGTCCGCTGCGGGAGGTGAGGAGGTGCAGCGTTAGCGTTATGCGCCGTCGGCGGCGGAGGAAGCCAATGTGCACCGTCCTCTCTGAGCCGGCGCTGGCGCGGACGAAGATCCTCTGCACCCTTGTTCGCTGCCGTCGTGTGGGCAGATCCCGCCTGCCCGCCTAAACGACATCTCGCCCCACGAGGTATAACTTCTTGTCTGGTCCAGCTCCCAGTCGCTGCGTGCGGGTTTTCTTCTATCGACTACTCCCAGCTCCCCATGCATAGTAGCTAGGGTTCGTCGGCTGGTCCAACATCACCTACTAGTACTATTATAGAGGAAATGCCACTCGAAAAGTTGTCTGATTTATGCCTCGGTGGAGGTATACATGTTGTTTCGACAAAAGTACATGGTGGTTGTGCGGTCATTGTCCATATGGTGGTAGTACTATCTTTGGTTAAATGAAGAAATGCTTTTTTCTCGGGTATCCTGGTTTAGTTCCCATCAAGATAATTATGATGCTTCGTTTGTTGGTGTACTTTTCATTAATTCTTATTGACAATTGAGATGTCATTGCTAACCCTTTTTATACTTTTGGAAACAGCGATGCGTGTCTCCATACCGGGCATGTCTTCCTCAATTTTAGTGGAACTGCACAAAATTGGATGGCCATTGTTGTTCCACCCTCTTTGTCCTCGCCACGTGGTTCTTCCTTCCTCGAGCTTGATTCTTGAGAAGAAGCAGACCACGGTGAGGATTTGTCGAACTTCATAGGTGCCTCACCCAAACTTGATGCCAAATGGATGATGCATCACCACGATGACCTATCGATGCTCATGGTTGCGCCTCATGGTTGCGTCGGCTGGTGAAGCTGATCGATTTTCAATGAAAAACAAGCTGTCTTCCATCGTGCTCTTTGCTTGTTACGCACAAAGATGATATCCTTCGTCAGTTCACCTTGGTTGCATTGGAGACGCGATGCGTCTTTCACGTTGGTGCAATTTTATCACACAATTGGCTATGAACCAAATGTTTCCTCGAAGAAGGATCGACATTGGTACTAAGAGCATAAGTTCTGTATTGATTTCTAAGCCTTCTCACAACTTTGTCTCCAGCTCCCCTGTAATTTTATTTGTCCAGCTATAAATTTTGATTTTAAAAATGGTGTGGACTAAAAACCCGGATGGACGTAGTAGCCCTCCAATTTTATTTACTCCGCATATTAGATTTGACTAAAGTCAAACTTTGTAATACTCTCAAACCTTTCCGATAATTGAAATTAAAATTCTTTATTTGTAACACTCTCACACGTTTCCGATAATTTGGCGCATGTGTGGTTGTTCATAAGGGAGGGTAGTGTACCACATGAAGGACGGGAAGTGCGACCGGGACGCGTGGGCGTGGATCGTTAGTTCATCGGAGTAGTACTAGTTTTCTTCACTTGTACATTAAATAAAGAGTTTTGTTTCAGTACTTACACAATTTAAAATGATTGTTATGGAGAGAATAAGAAAACCACTCCACTATATATTAGTCGATATACGAGAGTACTGCCTTTGGATTTATGACAAGTGGGCCCAAAATGTGGCTGGCTCACTGTCATGGGCCCAATAAGCAGTGTGGAGTGAAGGCACCGAGCACAGTCCAGTACTACATATATATATATATATATATATATATATATATATATATATATATATATATATATAGCGGGAGCCTCAGTAGCTTGTTCGCTAGGGTTTGCACTCTCCACACGCCGCCACACTACATATATGTTACACCTTTGGAGGCTCGGCGTTCATTTGCTAGGGTTTGCTATATTCACAGTCTCTCACCCTCTCTTCACCAGATCTAAACAAGACTGCGTTGGCCTCTTGTCTCTCTCCCCCCTCACAGCTGGTGAAGGAGGCGTCTGTATCCCGTCGCACCGGGAATGGGAGGAGGTGCAGCGTTCACTCTATCGCCTTCGGCGAGGGAGGTAATCCACTGCTGGCTGCGATGTTCTATTTCACCCAGCGCCTGTGCGGGAGGGCCACCGACCCCTTCTTCCTCGCCGCCATACGTAGTGTGGGCAGATCCGGCCTCCCGCCACACGCCTTGCCACATCCCGACGACCCTAATGTATAAGTTTCTTTGAAACTGTCGTTGCTCTAGCTGCATGTGGATCTTTTTCGATCTGTAGTCTGAATCTAGGTCTTGGTTCAAAGAGGAAAGAAGGGTGCGATGGGCTGGAGCAAGAATCTACATGGTTCAATGAGGAAAGGAGGGGCGGAAAGTAGTATAGACTGGCTATCCAGCCGCTTTGTAGGTCGAAAAGGGAAAAGGGGTAACCCAGTACACACATCTGTAAGGAACCGATCTCTTTGTTGAAAAGGGAAAGAAACTGGGGGGTCGGGTAGTTTATGCAGGACTAGATTTGCTGCCCTCACATGGGAAGAAGGTTCAAAGAGAACAAATATGGGACCAGCGCATATATGCTGCTTGGCTACATACTCTGCATAACCCATTTATACGTGTGGACGCACATGGTGTTGGCATGTCCCATACAACTATTTTGCTGTTGTTAATCTAAGAATGCCGCCGGAAAATTGAAGCAATGCCACTGTTAAAAGTAAATTACATTTTTTAACGAATGTTGTTTCAAGAGAATGTCTCTGTTAATATGAATCAATGCAACCGTTTTAGAAATGCTACTGCCCTACTTAGTTTTCCATCCAAGATAAGTTAGATGCTTCTTTCTGTCACCGTTTGTTTCATCCTCCTTTATCGGCAAGTAATTGTTTCCTTTTTGCCTCTGTGAAAACAGGGGTATCGATTCAACTTGTTGCTATTGCGACATTTTGCTTCGCTACTCGAAACACTTATGTTTTAAGAGTTTTTTGTGTAGTTCAACTTGAATGTCACACCGGTGACTTTGCTTAATTTTGGTGGAACTGCACAAAAGGAGTTCGAGATTTGTTTCCAATCTTCGTGGCGAGTTGTTTCCAATCTTGGTCTCAACCACATGATGTGCAGTGTGCTTTGAGATGTTGTGCTACTTGTTTTGGTACTGTTTTAAATAAATGTTGAATTGAAGCTATTGTATTGCTGTCTTTTCACATTAAGTAGTGAACAAAAATGGGACCAACCCAGACATGATGCTTGTTGCTTTGTTACAACAAATTCAGCATCACCCCCTTTATAAGCCAGTAATTGATGCCACTCTCAGAATTAACTACTGAATCTTATTTCAAAACTGCAACACTTGTTAGGGATTGGCGGGATTACCATTTTTGTGGCCGCATGTTTCATCCTCCTTTATTAGCCAGTAATTGGTTCCTTTTTTGCCTCTGTTTAAACAAGGATATCTATTCAACTTGTTGCTATTGCGACATTTTGCTTCGCTACGTGAAACACTTTGCTTGATTTCAGTGCAACTGCACAAAACGAGATTGGATTTCCTATTCGTGTTGGCAGATTTGTATTTTATCTTTGTTCGTCTCATGAAACGTCAGTACAGGCCTTCATCCACATGATTGTGCAGTGTGCTTTGAGATGTTGTGCTACTTGTATTGGTACCATTTTAAATAAATGTTGAATTGAAGCTATTGTATTGCTGTCTTTTCCCATTAAGTAGTGAACAAAAATGGGACCAACCCGGACATGATGCTTGTTGCTTTGTTGTCAAAACCGGCGGATCTCGGGTAGGGGTCCCGGCTGTGCGTCTAGGCGGATGGTAACGAGGAGACAAGGGACACGATGTTTTACCCAGGTTGGGCCCTCTCGATGGAGGTAATACCCTACTCTGCTTGATTAATATTGATGATATGGGTAGTACAAGAGTAGATCTACCACGAGATCAAGGAGGCTAAACCCTAGAAGCTAGCCTATGGTATGATTGTTGTTAGTCCTACGGACTAAAACCCTCCGGTTTATATAGACACGGATAGGTTAGGGTTACGAGTCGGTTACAATGGTAGGAGATCTACATATCCGTATCGCCAAGCTTGCCTTCCACGCCAAGGAAAGTCCCATCCGGACACGGGGCGAAGTCTTCAATCTTGTATCTTCATAGTCTTGGAGTCCGGCCGTGATGATAGTTGGCTATCCGGACACCCCTAGTCGAGGACTCCTCGGTAGCCCTGAACCAGGCTTCAATGGCGACGAGTCCGGCGCGCATATTGTCTTGGCATTGCAAGGCGGGTTCCTCCTCGAATACTTCATAGAAGGTTTTGAACACAAGGATAGTGTCGGCTCTGCAAAACAAGTTCCACATACCACCGTAGAGAATAACTTTTGCAGATCTGCTTGGCGTATTCAGCGGCGTGACATCACACCACGGCCAGGCCTTTATATGAATCGTTTTTACCGTTCCACCTTAAGCGCGTTTAGCGGCGGTTTCCTTGCACGTCTTATCAAAGCATAGATCGTGCCCCTTATTCAGGATTCTCATCAATACGGACGTGGGTAACCCATCCGCGCCATTGATTCTGGCGCTTGGGAGATAGCGAGTTTTACCGGGCTGGTGGGGGCGCATAACCGTCCGTCCATATAAGGGATAAGGATCCACCTTTTCACCTCGCCTTCTTCCTCCTTTGCTCATCCATTTCGCTTTTCGAGCTCCAGCGCCCAAGTCCGCACATCCCACCTCAACCTTCTCCAACCATGTCGGAGGCGGGAGGCAGGTGGATGGCCTCCTCCGTCACGGAGGGCACATCACAAAGCTGCGGGAGGCGGATACTTGTCCGGCGACATCGCGCACAGGCTGCCCGGCAGGGGCAGCTCATTCAACCCCAGGCCCCATGAGAGGTGGTGTTTCTCCCCACTTCCTCCAGCGGACTAGGTTTTCCACTTCACCCATTTGTCAGGGGCTCATGTTCTACTACGGCCTGGACTTCCACGACCTGGCCCGAATTTCATCCTCAACATCTCGGCGTTCATCGTCGTGTGCGAGGCCTTCCTCTGCATCCAGCCCCACTTGACTTATGGCTGAAGATCTTCAATGTCGGCCGAAGGTAGTGGGCGGCCGTCAAGCGAGTCTTGGGCGCCATGGTTGGCAAGATGGCCAAAGTCCTATGGCTCGAGGCTCCTTTGTGGAGACAATAAAGGGGTGGCAATCGGGGTGGTTCTACATCACCGAGCCGCGACCCCAAATGGGTGGCGGCCCCAATTCAGATCTGGCTTCCCCACGGCTCTCGTCATGGAAAGAGAGCGGGCTGGCGTGGGGAATTCGGACGAGCTATCCGGACTCAAACATGCGTCCGAAACCTGGTGGACAAGAATCTCGGGCTTGTCAGCGTAATCCGGTGATGCTCATCGCGGATTCTCCCATGCCAACAACGGGCCTTCAAATTGTGGGAGTTCGATCCGGCACACACACTCAACTCGAAAAGGCTCTTGACACTACGTGCGAAGATGCACGGAAGAGTCTTGTTCAAGGCGCGAGGCTCCCACATCCGCTACGAAGATCGCGGATTCAGCTCATGGCGTCAAGCCAGCGAGGTGAGTTATTTACCCTTTATGGGACTCTTTTTCATAGTTTGACTCTATGTGGGATCTAAAACTCCCTAACCTTTAACAGGACTGGCTGAAGACGTCCGGACAGGTTAACTGTCCGGCTCCTTTGCCAGAAGACCCAGCGGACGCCCGATTGGCGGGGCTGCTGGCTCCGGTACCTCATGTGGTGCCGGAGAAGAAGGCCAAGAAGGAGGCAGCGGGAACTCGAAGGAGCTCCGGCGCTGGTGTTGTCGGATTCTGAAGCAGAATCTTCTCCACGAGGGCGAGGAGGAGGAAAAAGCCTCTCCCCAGTGAGAGGAGAGAAAAGGAAGGCCGCCCCAGCTGGGGAGGCGGAGGGTCAGAAGGAAGAACCCTTCCTCGGACTTCTCCACCAGCGTCGACAACGAGCGAGGAGGATTGGCCAACAAGGGCCAAGCCTGGCGAGATCGTAAGTGTCCGGATACCCATGGCTTTTTATTATTGCATAGTGTTCTCTAATGCGAACAATCATGCAGCCCGCCCAAGGCGAGTTCGCCGCTTCGTCGGCGGGTCCACAGGTAAATCGGAAATGGAAGTACTTCACTTCCGGCCGCCTCCTCGCCTCACGCTGCAGACGGCGCCGAGGTGGGGCCCCAAGGGGCCTGGTCAAGAGGAGGTGGCGCGGGAGGCGCCGCAAGGCAACCTCCGGACTCGAGGCGCGTGGGGCGAGACCCCGGGGCTCTAAGCCCGACCCTTGTCCGGACTCCATGCGGAACCTTCAGCGGTTCGAAGTCCAAGCGGTCCCTTCGTAAGAAGGGTAAGCGCGGTGTCCTCCGTCCAACGGAGGCACGGATAGCTTCTTGGGCGCTTAACAGCGCCTCCATCGAGGAGACACCGCCTTTGTTATGAGTGCGGTGATCCGGAGATTCGATCCGCCAAGGCGGGCTGACGAAGCTATACCAGCCTTCTAACGAGGCTTTGAGGTAAGTTTAGAATATGTAAAAATATTACCGCATAGGCGGTAGCCCCTGATGCTTAGTTGGTGTTGGAAAGAAAAGCGGACTAAGGATCTAAAAGATATCTGTGAGAGTCTAACATAAGTATGTCAATATGGGAATGCGAGCTCTTTCTTGACCTCTGCCCCTTTGCTGCGGAGGTCGATGCATTGAAGCGAGCCTCGGCGGTCGAGCGAGCTCGGCCTTGCCAAGAAGCAGCTCGAGGACAAGGAAGGTAAGTAATACCTTATTAAAGAAATACCTTATAGAAAGGTTTGGTTGCAAAAATAACAGGAATAACATGGGTGCTGCGGGGGCCACGAGCGAGGTGGCGACCACGAAGGAAGCGGTGTCCGTGGCAGCTCAAAGCGGCGGGGGCTGCAGAGAGAGAAGGGGGCGCGGCTGGCGGAGGTGCGGCAAGAGCTCAGGCTCTCGTGGAAAAACACGAGGGTTTGGGCGTGACTCGAAACCGAGTCGAGCTTGCCTCGGCTCTTGAGAGTGCCAAAGCTGCTAGGCCGAGGCCCAAAAAGCCCTCAAGAAATTGAATCATTAAAGAAGATAGCGGCGGGTAAGGCATTCTTTATGCAAAGCAAGCATGTGAAAGTGAATTACCTATTACTTACCGGATTCGGAGCTCTCGGGAGCATTCGCAGATCTGCCCGTAGTGTATGCGATCTTGCCGCATTCTACGCGCCAAGGAGGGAGCTCGGCGGAGAAAGGTGTTACGGTCTCGATATCTTTGAGGCGGACATCCAGTGCCCCTAAGCGACCAGCTGAAGCAGCTGGTCGAGCTCCACAAGGTCGCCGAACAGGCCATGAAGGGCCTCATAGTTGGTTGTGGCCATTGGAAGCCATGCACAGGAGCTACTTTGGGCTAGTAGTGCGGCGGGTGGTGGGCCTTTGTCCACGGATTGAAGTCATCAAGCGCTCCGTCTGCATTGAAGGTGTCCGTCGGGCCCTTGCCCGTGCTAAAGTGCCTTGGGGCAAGCTGGATGCGGAGAAGCTTGTGACAGACGGGCCACCGAAGGGCAAGGAGCATCGCATGCGCCCGAAATGTACTATGAGGGCCTCTGAAGGTGCCCGCCGAATAGCGGATGAGTGCTCCAAAGATGTAATTTTGAATAGACTCGCATTTGTTATCATATCGCTGAAAACTTGTTCATATCGCTAAGCAGCGCTTGTTAATTTAAAATATTACCTTACATGCGGCCGTTTATCAAATTTGAGAGATGGCAAGTCGTTGGCTTCAGCCCCCATGCCACAGTCTTTGGGGTGTTGGGATAAACTTGAGCACTCTTGTTCCCATTCTTGGGTCCATCTAGGGGCGCTCAGCATAGCGAACAAGGCAACGGACTTATAATGCTTGAACACTCTCCTTAGCCATAGAATTCTATAATTTTAAATTTGGTGAAGCCCCTAGTATTCGGAAGACCGAGTTGAGGCGCTATCACGCCTTGGCGGACAATTCGGTTCCTCGCTCTAAGCGGCATAAGTCTTTAGGGACCCGAAAAACCTCTCGAACAGCGACCGGCTCTCGCCCTATCATGACGGTCAGTTTAGCTTTCTCCTTTGAGGTGCTCGACCCAGCTCAAGCTGGGGCACAATCGCGATGGTTCTCCGGTGCTACCTTAGCGATATAGCGGGCGTAAGGTACCAAAACACGGGGCAGGCAAAACCCAACTATTGACCCAAGACATGATTGAGCCGATTCATATAATGCTATAAGTTGAGGTGCCGCACTTGTGAAAGTGTTGGACTTATCACACCATAATTTTGGGGTACTTAAGCCCCTGGTGTATTAGCCGTACCAAAGTGTCAGGTGCAACATGTCATGAAATGAACATATATATAGATAAAGAAAGGAGTGCAATAATAGGCAAAAGCTATGTATTGTTTATTCAAAAAGTACTGCAATGAAAGCGAGCGATACAAATAGTGCGATAAGCAAGGGATGGGACTATCTAACATGTCCCCCTCGAGGGGTAAGCTGCGGGATGGTATGTAAAACAGGTATAATGCTCGTAATAGAGACCACTGAACACTCGGCGTGGCTTTACGCTTCCTGGCTGTTGCATCGTGAGTTCGGCGATTCTAGTGCGGACAGGACTTCTGAAAGCGGAGTCTGAAAGTAAAAAAAAAAAGAAAAAGAAAAAGAAAAGAATGACACAATCGGGGCCCACAGTGCGGTTGAGCCGCATTCAGGCGTGCCGTGGTCGTGCCCCCCCTTATGCCCATGGTATCTCGGGCGTAGTTATATGCAGCGTAATCTGGCCGCAATTTCGCGAGGGCTGGGGTTGGGGCGGATTACTCTGGCGATGCTTGAATCGTGCGAGGCGGTCTTGTTGTAGGTTACTCGGGCGCAGCGGTGTCCGGGGCGCTTAGTGGCGGACTCGAGAATTGCTGTGTGAGGCTGCTTTGCACCTCCGCCGCGCGAGAACGCCGTGTGCTCCTCCGTTCGGAGAAGGCGTTCGGTGTTTCCATTGACCGTGATTACTCCTCGAGGGCTGGCATCTTGAGCTTGAGGTATCGTAGTGCGGCACCGCATTGAACTTTACCAAATGCGGTTCGTCCAAGCGATGCATGATAGCCGCTGCGGAGCGGGACTATGTCGAAGATTAACTCTTCGCCGGAAGTTATCCGGGATCGAAGACCACTTGAGTGTGGCGAGCCCGTACAATTGGCCTCTACACCGGTATGGCGCCTTTAAAGGTCGTCTTTGTAGGTTTAATCCTTGAGGGTCTATGCCCATTTTGCGCCTTGTATCTGATAAAGCAGGTTCAGGCTGCTACCGCCGTCCATCGGGACTCGGTGAGGTGAAATCCGTCAATAATTGGGTCAAGAACCAATGCGGCGAAACCGCCGTGGCGGATGCTAGTGGGGTGGTCCCTTGATCGAAGGTGATCGGGCAGGAAGACCATGGGTTGAACTTTGGGGCGTGGCTCCATCGCATATCGTCCCTTAGTGCGCTTCCGCTCCCTTTTGGGTATATGGGTTGCGTATATCATGTTCACCGTCCGCACTTGTGTGGGAAAACCCTACATCCTCTATTGTTGGTGGCGGGGCTCTTCCTCGTCATCGCTATACAGCCCCTTGTCATTGAGTTCGGCACTTAACTTGCTGCTTGCTTGAACACCCAACAATCCCTGTTGGTGTGATTGGCTAGTTTTCGGGGTGCCATGTATCGCAAGCGATCGAGTATTCGGTCCAAGTTGGGCCGGGCCTGGGTATTTCTTTTGAATGGCTTCTTCCGCTGACGGGTTTAGAGCCTCTGAATCCGGCATTGGCCGTATCTTCACATTATCGCCGTTAATGCGGCGCTTGTTCTTGTTGCGTGCGCGACCTGCCATTGCTGTCCTTGGTATCCGAACTATCGGGGTGTTTGGCCAAGTTGTTGCTTGAGCTAGCCAGCTGTCCTCTCCCGCTTTAAAAGCGGGTCATGAGTGTTGTGAGGGCTGCCATGGATTTGGCTTTTCTGTCCTAGGTGCGGGCAAGCCACTCGTCGCGGATGTTATGTTTGAAGGCTGCAAGGGCCTCTGCATCCGGACGATCAACGATTTGATTTTTCTTTGTTAGGAACCGTGTCGAGAATTATCGGCGATTCTTACGGCTGCTGAATTATGTGGCTAAGGTCATCGGCGTCGGTGGTCGCACATATGTGCCTGGAAGTTATCAAGGAATGCGGCTTCAGGTCCTCCCAACAACCAATTGATTCTTTGGCAAGCTGTTGAGCCAATGCCGAGCTGGTCCTTTAAGCTTGAGTGGGAGGTATTTGATGGCATGTAGATCATCACGCGGGCCATGTGGATATGGAGGAGATAGTCCTCGATCCGGACCGCAGGATCTGTGGTACCATCGTATGATTCGATGTTTACGGGTTTGAAGCCCTCGGGATTTGATGATCCATTACTTCATCTGTGAAGCATAGTGGGTGTCTTGGCGCCTCTGTATTGGGCTATATCACGGCGTAGCTCATATGAGCTTTGTCTCTGTGTTCGGCCCGGCGGGTTTCTTTGTATCCGGCGTGGCGGTAATCATCCGCGTCGTTGGGCGCCCGCGATCCGTAGATCGATCTTGTATGTTTTGCCTTATCCTCAATATATCTACTTAAGTCGGCGCGTTTTCCGTGCCTTGGTACTTTTTGGCGGCGTCGGGGTGTGGCTTGGCGGAGGGCGAGAGGCTTCTCTGTCGCTGACCCGCAGGGTGGCGATCTGCCATGTCGTCTTGCTGGTGACTTGGGTGCTTCCTCCTCGATCGAGGCAGCGGCCTGCGTTTGGGGTAGCTTTTGGAGGCGTTGAGTTCATACTCTTGGCTGCAAGGACTTGATCCATCTGTCGACTAGCAGGTCTTAGTCAGCTCTAAGCTGTTGCTGCTTTTCTTGAGGCTGCTTGCCGTGGCTATAAGCCTGCGTTTGAAAGCAGCTCTGTTGGCGGGATCCTCGGGCACGACAAATTCGTCGTCGTCGAGGCTTGCCTCATCTTGGAGAGGGCGCATAATTATCGTCCTCGACCTCTCTTTCTGCCGCCTTTGTCGTGCGGACTTGCTTCTCCCTCCTCTGCTGTTGAGTCCTGCTGGAGGGTTGTCTTCAACCTTTGTCGGGGTGTTATTATCTCCGTGCGGAATCACCGTTTTTTTGTGGCGGGATTTAGGCGGCGCCGCTGGCGTCGGCGCCGGTTGCTTCTTGGAGGGTCATCCTCCGTTGTTCCATCGCCGTTCCCATCTTTTGGGATGTCCACCATGTATATGTCATATGGCGAGGTGGCCTTCGGTGCCATAGGCGCTGGGTCTTGGTCGTCTCCGGCATCGTCGTCCATACCGTCGATGTCTTGGTCGAAGTCGAGCATGTCGGTTAAATCATCGGCGGTGGCTACAAAGTGGGTGGTGGGTGGGCGTTGAATTTCTTCGTCGTCCGTATCCCAACCTTCTGTCCGTAGTCGGCCAGGGCTCTCCGGATAAAGAGAGACTTTAGTGAATTCAGGATGTCGCCAAAGGCGAGTCTTTGAAAGATGTCATGGCGATGAACTCCATGACGGCGTAATCGGATTCGATTGGCGGGCGCGGAGGTTGAGTCGGAGAGAGTCCGGCACCACAGAGTCAAGGTCTTCGCAAAGGACAGGGATGGAGTTGGCTCAATCGCCGTAGAGATCGTAGCCCCGGCGGTGTCAACCACTCGTCCTCGATCGGGAATCCGGCTCCGGATTAAGGGTCGGGGCGGATCTTTGTGCGGCCTCGAGGGCCTTTGTTGGCTGCGAGCTAGATCATGCCCATCGAGGCAGTCGGCGCGCTTCGGCTGTGGCTCGAATCCGTCGAAGATCAAGTCTCCGCGGATATCGGCCGTATAGTTCAAACTTCAAATCTGACTGATGGCGGGCGTAGCTTCGATCTGCTCGGATGGCCAGCGAATTGGCCCATGATGCAAAGCCGCCCGAATCTGAAGATCTGTCGGGAGAAAAGTCTCACCCTGGACGCGTCGTTGTTGATGATCGAAGGAGCCATCGGGCCTATCGGTGGCGACACGGAGGAACTCTCAATGAAAGCACCAATGTCGGTGTCAAAACCGGCGGATCTCGGGTAGGGGTCCCCGGCTGTGCGTCTAGGCGGATGGTAACAGGAGACAAGGGACACGATGTTTTACCCAGGTTGGGCCCTCTCGATGGAGGTAATACCCTACTCCTGCTTGATTAATATTGATGATATGGGTAGTACAAGAGTAGATCTACCACGAGATCAAGGAGGCTAAACCCTAGAAGCTAGCCTATGGTATGATTGTTGTTAGTCCTCGGACTAAAACCCTCCGGTTTATATAGACACGGATAGGTTAGGGTTACAGTCGGTTACAATGGTAGGAGATCTACATATCCGTATCGCCAAGCTTGCCTTCCACGCCAAGGAAAGTCCCATCCGGACACGGGGCGAAGTCTTCAATCTTGTATCTTCATAGTCTTGGAGTCCGGCCGTGATGATAGTTGGCTATCCGGACACCCCTAGTCCCCGGGCCACTGCGGCGGCAGCCTCACACGCAGCCAAATCAATGAACCCTCGTACTCCTCTCAGCGCGGGCTTCCTTTGCCGCGTCTTCCCGACTCGCGCCGTCCCTTCCTAGGCCTGCGCCGTCGTCCACCGCCGTGGTTCTCTCCGTAGCGCATGGTCAGCGTGGTCGAGCGACTTCCATCGGAAGAGTCTTGTCTGTCGTGGAGAGGTGACAGCTGGGTCCATAGCCACAGCCCAATTTTTTGTGATTTGCCAAGTAAGTGGCTTTGTCGGGCCTATTGGGCTGCAAATCTTTCAAAACGAGAGAGCTTTCATTAATTGGCCAAGAAAATGGCCCATCAGTAATGAGAAATGGGCTGTACATTTTTAGAACACATCAAACCGGCAATTAGTCTCAAATATCTTTTTTTTCATTTCGAGATTTTAAATTAAATTAATTTTTATGCGTGGAGAATTTGTTGGATTTTATATTGATATACATTTATTTTTAAAATCAGTTTGAATGTGAGTCGAAAATTCGGGATTAAAAACAGTTCGGACCGTACCGGAATATGCAAAATTTCGTATAATTTTTTAACCGTGGCCACAATATGGGCTGTAATGCTAACAAAAAGAATATGGGCTCCAAAAAAACCTTAATAATTAGCAAATGGGCTGTAAATTATTAGAAATAATGGCAGATGGGTTGTATCTGTTTTCCTGATTTGAGGCTTTCCTAAAAAGGTTGACACACAGCGGTGATTGTTGGATGGCCATCAACGGCCGTCGTCTTCTTCAATCTCTGCTCTTCCTGCTCGGCCGCTCAAACAAGCGCCCGGCGGGACTGCCTGCCTCCTCCTCCCGCGGCCGGCTCTGGCGCCTTGCGAGCCTCCAGCCCCATCGTACTCCCATCGTTGGCCTAGCCATCCCTCTACTCACCCACCTGCTTGTTATTCTCCGTGACGGCGGGCGAACGATAAACCCTCGTGGTCGTACTCCCCTCGCGTGGGAAACAACTGCTGAGTCTACCCCTGCCTCCGTGTCGTTTCCTTCCTAGGCCTCGCCGTAGTCCATCGCCGTGGTGCTCTCGGCGCGGCCTGGTCAACATGGTCAGCAGACAAACATGCATCTGAAGTGGACTATGCGTGGAGAGGCCGGCAGCTGGGTCCACGGTGAGAGCAAGAAATGCCTCCTTATTACAGCGCAAAATAATGATTCCTCCACGACATCAGGGACCCACGAAAGGGCCTCGTATTTGTGAAAAAATTTATCGCTTGACAGCTCGGACCCACCAGCTATATCTTCGCCGCATGGAAGTGCCTCCTTATTATGCACAAAAAAAATGAATACTCCCCACATTGCTGGGACCCGGTATAGTGGCGAGGCTGACTTGTGGGCCTACTAAGTTGACGGGACGGAGGGCTTTGTCAACTTAGTCAATATGCATGATTCTAGCTCCAGTGACCGTACGATGTCCATCCAACGGCCGTAGTGCTTCTTCAACCTCTGGTCTTCTTGCTCTAGCCGCCCAAACCAGCGCCGGTCATGCTTCGTGCTCCTTCCTCCCGTGGCCGACTACGATCGGCGGAGGCCTCACGCCCCTACTACTCCCACGCTGGCCAGGCCATCCTTTACTCACCCACCCCTGTTATTCTGGCGGCGGCAGCCTCACATCGCAGCGAACGGTGAACCCTCGTGCTCCTCTGGCGTGGGCATCCTTTGCCGCGTCTTCCCGGCTCGCGCCGTCCCCTTCCTAGGCCTGCCCGTCGTCCACCGCCCTGGTGCTCTCGGCGTGGCGTGGTCAGCGTGGTCAAGGCGGCTTCCATCGGACGTGGACTATGCGTGGAGAGGTGACAGCTGGGTCCATAGCGCGCAAGGAAGTGCCTCCTTATTACGTGTAAAATAATTATTCCTCCACGGCGGCGGGGACCCACGGACGAGCCACCGTGTTCGCAGAAAAATGTTTCCCCCGCTGCTAGGACCCACCAGCTACACCTTCGCACGCAAGGAAGTGCGTCCGGTAAAAAAGCAAAGCGATTCGCCCCTAACTGCGGGACCCACCGGCTACATCTTCGCCGCAAGGAAGTGCACGACAATCGGGACCCACCTGGTGGCGTATGTAGCGTTGTCATTACGTCGTGAGCGATATGCGTACATACTGGTCAATGTAGAAGCGCTGCGTGTCATAGTAAGCGCTGCGTGTCGTAGTAGAACACGCCGCGTAACATGTACATGTACATACGGCGAGAGGTGCAAGAAAGAAAATAAGACCCGTATGTGTACATCTGGCGGGGTCTCGACGCCTACTCGCGCGCACGTCGTCCGGGGCTCGTGTACATGGCTGGGTTGGAGCGGGAAACGCGTCTTCGTCGTGTTCATGGGGAAACAACGAGAATGCGTCGTGTTCATGGGAAGCAGCGGAATCGTCGTGTTCGCCGGGAGGCAGGCAGCGTGGGAGCCAACGGCTGGGTCGGAGCGGAATGCGTGGTCGTGTTCGCCGGGAGGCTTGGGCCGGAACAGGCAATGGAAGCGAGGCATGGCATACGCGAGCGGAGAAATGGCCTTGTGTTCGGCCGGCCCACGTTGAAGCAGGATCCTGTTCGCCGGGAGAAGTGCAGCGTACCGCAAAGCGGAGAAGCAGACCTCCTACGGTCGAAGCGAGTCTGTTGATCGGGAGGGTGTGGCGTGCCGCAAAGCGGAGAAAGCGGACCTCCTACGGTCGAAGCAGGAAGTCTGTTGATCGGGAGGGGTGTGGCGTACAACAAAGCGGACGAAAGCGGACCTCCTACGGTAGAAGCAGGGTCCTGTTGATGGGAGGAGTGTGGCGTGCCGTAAAGCGGGCGAAATGGACTTGTGTTGGGCGCTACGGTCGAAGCAGGGGTTCTGTTCGCCGGGAGGGTGTGGCGTGCCAAAGCAGGACTCCACGGGATACTATTCATCTCCACCGTCGACCTCCTCCGGCCTCCACGGGCTACCACCGACCTCCTCCGGCCTCCACGGGCTCCTGTTCATCCAGCCTCCACCACACGCTTCTCCACGGCTCTTGTTCAACCACCCTCCACCATCTCTGTTCATCCAGCCCTCCACACCACGGGGTCCTATTCAACCACCTCTCCACGGGCACCCCTCCACCGTCTACTGTTCATCCAGCCCTCCACACCACGGGGTCTGTTCAACCACCCTCCACGGGCACCCCTCCACCGTCTCTATTCATCCAGCCCTCCCACCACGGTCCTATTCATCCGGCAAGCGCCACCGCTCCTTATTCATCAACCCCCCCAACGCTCACTTTGTTCATCAATCGGCCGGCTTCATTTAGCAGCGATAGCGAAGAATCGCTCAATCGGGTTAAGTTAACAGCCATCGATCGATCGCTCGGGTTCGATAACGCGTAGCCTGCGGTCTGTCCTTTCCGGGTTCGATAACGGGTAGCTTGCGGTGCAATCGCTCGGGTTCGATTAGAGCCCAACGCCTCGCTTCGGGTTCGATTAGAGCCAATACCTCGCACCTGCAGCGCATACGTGTCAGAGAAAGCAGCGCATCGCTCGGCCCCGACCTCCACCGTAACCAGGAACTCCCGAAATTATCCTCGCCCTCGCTTCTACCACGGTTTTTCCGTCATGGGCCCGGCCCAAAGAATATCATGCAGCTGCATCTCCGGCCCGCCCAGGATGAAAAGCCCATTTACATCATGAGTTTTTGTCATAGAAGTAGGAGCCCACCACATCTATGATGATACCGGGTGTTGTCACAATTATCGTCATAAAAGTGTCATATGTATGACAGAAAAAAATTCATTCGGCCCAAAATGTCACGGATGTGTCTTTTTTTTGTAGTGGGGCGGTTATGCGGCAGTGGCGGCGTTGGCGAAGCGGTGGCGTGGGGATCATGGGAGAAAAGCTCGGCGCAGGGGGCTAGAGGATGGCAGGCGGCGGCGGATCGGCGGTGGGGAGTGTTTTCGAGGTGGGCGAGGCGGCGCACCACCCGCCATGAGCGGCGGGAGCTGCTGTTTGGCCAGTGGTGGTGGCGGCTCGAGGTGGAGGTTGAAGATGAACCGCAGGTCCTTGATTCGTATCCGCGGCTGCCGTCGGTGACAGAGATGAAGAAATCGATCGACCGGCGTGTAGCCTCACCTTGCTAGTGCGTTCAATTTCGATGACAAAATTCAGTTTCGACAGACAAAATTCAGTTTACGACGGTTAAGTTTAGTTTGACGATTAAGTTGAGTTTGACGGTTAAGTTCAGTTTGTGATTAAGTTCGAGAGATGGCGGGTGATGTATTTTACATCTAGCACTTTTTGGTTATGTATTTTCGTCATGTATTGGATATGCTATTAGAATTCCCTCCAGAGTTAATGTTGTTCGTTGTCTCTCTTGTCACCTTGACCTCGGCGTCGTACAACTCACGGAGCTGCTCAACAGCGAAACCCTCCATCACGGCGGAGCGTACCTCGGGCTCCATCTCCGGGCGCTAAGATCTTCTTCCCCTCCTCCGGCAGCAAAGTCAGCGGAGCATCCTCACCGACCATCCCAATCACGCTGAGATCGACATAAGCCGCCAAAGAGGTTATACACTTGTTGCATCTCTTTTTACTCTACATGTTATATATATTGTCCACGAGCACAGTTTGTTCCTTTAGTGTCTCCTTGAAAGAAAAAATGTAGGAATTTTAATTTTCACTTGTCCTCCTTTTCAAATTCCTATTCATGAAGCACAAGACTAAGAGATAGTAGCATAATAGCATTATAACCGTACATTTTTATGGTTTGACTTAATCTCACCATGCTTCTTTGCATCATGTGATCTTGCAATTGTTGTGAATCAAAAACCAGTTAGCGGAAATCTGTGTTTTTAAATTCTCTGTTTTTGCGTGCATTCCTATCCTATTCTGTCTACTTCCTATCCTGCATTGTTGGAATCCTCCAATTAAAAGCGAGCCCTTAGAATTACTTCTCTTACAGATAGTTGTCAAAAACCTTGCGTGGTTTGTCCCGCTCCTTTGCCGTCATCACCCGAGCTCAAATTGCTCCAACGACAGAAGGGTCCAGCACAGGCGAGGATCCGCCTCGAGCTGTCTTTCGCCGCCTCGGATCTTCTTCCCTTGTTGGCAATAACAAAACTACGAGTACCATCATCAGCCAAGCGAGATGACCTCGAGGACTATATGGGTCCGCAGAGAGGTCGCACTCTTTCGTGTCGCTTCGTTATGCATCGCTTAATATTACATGCTACTTTATCGTCCTGTTCACCGATTAGACTCTGAGTCAACTCCAAACTAATGGTCAAACTTGAGTTTTGAAATGGTTGTGGGGTACATATTGGGGCCGCTATCAATAGTATCTATCTACTATCTGGTTAATCTCCGGTGTCTACTATGGGTTTCATGTTGGGTGGGAAACAAACAGTAAAGAAGCCATTATCTGTATTTTTTAACTGAAGCCATTATCTGCCTGCTATTATTGGTTTTGGGTCTATCCACAGGTTGCTACCATCACTCTGGATTTCTGCATGCACTCCTTACATAATCTCACTATGTTTTATTCCTATGCATGGCAGTTATTGTAAACAATGGGCCTGAACATGTAGAGAAAAGAGCGAGCCTTGCGTGGCAATAAAATTTCATGCAGATGTCGCTCCATGGTAGGCGCAAAGGCAGCCCCTCCTCCACGCATTTGGATTGTAATCGAGAGGAAGATATACATTACGAGGGGATTCGGAAGGAAGACAACTCCTATTTACCCCCGAGGTCTCCGCTCTAACTTGGCATCTTGATGTTGGTTATATCATGCATATGGTGTCTTGCATTTCTTACTTTATACATCAAATATGTCATATGCTTAGTTTAGACATCCTTTGTGTGAATGCCATCTGTTTAGTTTATTCATTGTTTATGTGAATTATGCAGCGCCATCTAGTTTAGCCAGGCATCATATATGTGAATTTTGCAATGCCATCACCTTAGCAGGTCATCTTATATGTAAATTATATCAGGCCATCCTTTTTTCGTTACATATTACATTTGTCAACAATGTTAGTACATTCAAGCTGCTCTTAGTGTGCATCAGCCATTTGACACGGTGATGGAAAATTCTGGAGTGAAAACAAGGTCTTGAGCGAGACTATGCTATCGGCAAGCGCATATCTCGTTGGTTACGGATAGCTCCTCGAGAGGAGGATTGAGAGACAGATGACCAGTCCTATCCCCCGAGGTGTATGCTCTAACTTGGCGAGGTGTGTTGCTCATATCGTGCGTATGGTGTCTCGCATTGCTATGTCATTTGATTAGTTTAGATATGCTTTGTGTGAATGCCACCTATTAGGTGTCTAATTGCCATATATGTGAATTATGCATTGCCATCTTGTTGCAAGACATTATATATGTGAATTATACAATGCTATCTTATTACAAAGGCATTATATATATGAATTATGCAATGCCATCTTTGTTTAGCCAATCATCATGTATATAGATTATATCATGCTATCATTTTTTTTGTATTACGTGTTCCATTTATGGACAATGTTTGTATATTCAACTACTCTTCTGTGCATCAGCCATTTGAAGCGGTGATGGAAGTATCTGGAGTGAAACACAAGGTATTGAGCGAGACAATGCTACTGCTGAAGCAGGACATCTTGCTGATTCTGAAGAGCTCCTCGGAGGAGGATTGAGAGGCCCGATGACCGATCCTATTTCCCCACAGGGTCTATGCTCAAACTTGGCGGGGTTATATTACCCATGTCATGCATGTTGTCTTGCATTGCTTAGTTTTTACATTATATATGGATTGTCATCTGCTTACTTGCTTACTATATAAATCATATATTTGAATTATATCATGCCATCATGTTTACATAGTACACACATCATCTATCTGAATTATGGCATGGCAAACCATTTAATAAAGACATCATATAGTTATATCATCTCATCTGTTTAGTGTTTACAGTCATCATATTTTGAATTATGGCATTCTATCTGTGAATGTATGTGACATATGGCATGCCAACCTATTTAATAAACAAATTATATAGTTATGTCATGTCATCCTGTTTACATAGTCTCATATTTTGAACTATGTCTTTCCATCTTATTTAGTTAGCCATCATAATGTGAAATTGTGTCATGCTATCCTGTTTAGTTAGCCATCATATATGTGAAATTGTGTCATGCTATCATGTTTGGTTAGACAACATAAATATGAATTATTTCATGCCCTCTTTTATTCCCCACTATCCATTTACTGTCTATCATACAATGTCTATACTTTCAATTACTTTTCTTGTTTAACAGCCATTTGAATTGGAGGCGTGATGGCAGTACCTAAGGGAGTAACAACACGGTCTTGAGAAAAGATAGTGCTACCGATTGATGCTGAGATAGAGCCACGGTTGTACTTGCCCAAGGACCAGATCCACCACACATAACCCAAACTCCCACAGATTGTACCCCTACCCGGTTGGACGAGAGAACCAGCTACACCTTCTAACCCCAACCCGGCGGATAGTAACCTAGTTCAGTTGACACAGCACCGTCTCCACCACAGAGCACCCAAACACGAGCGGTTAGTAAGGGAACTGCGATGCCCAAACACGAGGACTACCACTCGAATCCCAACTCAGCGCTTAAAGGAGAAGAAGATTTGTTCTCAGGTCGGGGTTACTGTAGCTATGGTTCATACTCCTTTGCTCTTGCATTCTTGTATTTACTCATACCAACTATTTTCAAATTTGAAGGATGGAATTGAAACTCAATGGCGCAACATGTATGTTTTAAACCTGTTTCTTTAACTGGTTTGCTATTGTAACCTGCTCTATGTTGATTTCAGTTTCAATTGAATAAACAGTTATGTTCTCATGTCATGCACATTACAAGTGTTGTTATTGCTCTATAGTTACCCACACTTATATTACATCTATTCTGCTTTGTCTTGAACAAATATTATTTGAAGCTGTGTCTCTATCTTGATTTGGCAACAAAACTAGAATGATATAGACCATAAAGTGACCATGGTACATAGATATATGTTTGTTTCATCTGTTATCCTGTCCACTTTACTACTGAACTCATTTACCAAAATGAGTTTCATATACTAACATAGTAAACATGTGATCGTCACCTTGTTTCTCTTTTAGAATGCGGAAAAAATATTGGAGAAACGATACGCGTTATCCAATGGTAAAAAAGTAATGCAGATAAGGTTCAAGATAGTGAGACATCCTGTTGGTCTCCAAGAAAGCTGAAAAAACTATCTTGATGACGGTGAGGAACCCAAAAGTCTTGTCTTGATGTAGTGTTAGGAGTTCTTGGCCACTCTTTGCTGGCACAAGCTCTTGAACTCGCTACCTGAATCAGTTAGTCTTCTTGAGTCTCAACGTCAAGTTGAAAGACACCGATCAGATGTGCTTTTGACGAGGAAGGTGAAGGGTGAGGAAGTCCTGCAGAATTCAGATGCATATTTTCGGTGCAACAACAAAGCTTTGGAGGATTTAAGCGCCAAACAAGAGAAAGTTAATAAGCTTGCTAAGCATCTTGCCCGACATTATGGGTACCAGGATATTGTTTCTTGAGATCTTGAAGTGGTTTCAGTTCTGGATTTTTTTGCTTGCTGGCGTTTATTTGCGCTGAGTGCGCCAACTTTGACAACCGGTGTATATGATATGCTACTTTGTTCCCTATATATTTGCAGTGTTGGCGAACTTTGATGCCCAGTGGATGTAATATGTGTAATAGGCTGCATTAATCAAGCGATGAGGAGTGAGATGGTTAGCTCTTTGGTCTTTGGAGAAAAAAATACGCATTAATTGACCGTGAAGCGAGGTTTGTATCGATTAAATCCATGAAGGAAAACCCGCCTTTCTTTTTAACACTAGTACTCCTAAATGCGTGCGTACTTATCCTGTTTGGGTCTAGGCCTTGCATTGCCAAACTTAGCCACACATTTTGCCAAGCTTGCCTAAAGTTTTCAAAATGAGAAGGAGGTACACTTGCATGCAGTTTGTCAGTGGTGCGCACCACACCCTCCTGCAGTCGCTCCACCTTGCGTCGCGGTCGGACCGCACCCTCACCTGATCGCTCACTGCGCGCAAACCCAACCAAGGGGCAGCACCCTCAACGACCGTGTTGTCGCATGTGAACAAACCAAACTCAGCCATCCTATCGCTCATACATAATTTTCGTTCATAGAGTATTATTATCCAACCGCATGTTGGGGAGTATCCGTCTGACCCGTGCGGTGGTCGATGAGGGAAGAAGAAGAGGTGAGGAAGAAGGAAAGAAGGGTTAGGAGGCGTAGGATATTCATCCAACGCTTTGAAATGGTAGGCTGCCCCCAAGTCGAGGCGACTTGCATAACAAATATATGTTTTACACAGCAAAAGATCCATAAAAACAACAACATAAAGAAACACTATCACTTCTCGCGGAAAGAGGCGGCCTCGTCGTCTTTGGCTGCCTTGGCCTTGAACCAGCCGTCGTTGTCGGCGTGTGTCTCCGCACCGTGGTTGTCCTCGGCCTCGGCTATGCATTCAAGCGGAGGCGTCTTGGGCGCTTCTGCAGACGAGCACAGCCAGTTCAAGTCGAGGCGTCTGGTTCCGCTGCGGGAGGCCTCGATGGCGATGGCATCATGCGCTCGCGTTGAGTCGAGCCTCCGCCGCCCGGTTCAAGTCTGGGGCGTCGATTCCGCTGCGGTGGAAGCCGATGAGAGCGGGATCCGCGCGCTCTGCGTCGAGTCGAGCCTCTGCCGCCCGGTTCAAGTCCAGGACGTCCGGTTCCGCCTGCAGGAGGGCCTCGATGGCAGTGGCATATGCGCGCTCCGCCTCAAATTGAGCCTCCGCCACTCGGTTCACATCCATGACATCCGGTTCCGCCTGCAGGAGAGCCTCGATGGCAGCGGCATGCGCGTGCTCCGCGTCGAGTTGAGCCTCTGCCTCCCGGTCCTCCTTTAGTATCGCCATGTTGAACCGCTGGTCCGCCTGCACCATGGGGGACTCGGACGCCGGCATGAAGTCGAAGTCCATCATCTCATACCCATCGGCGGCTTTGTGCGCCGCGACCTCCGCCATGAACATTGGATCGGCTTCCTCCTCCTCGTACCTTGGCCCCGGAGAACTCGGGGATTGGCCCGCCGCAAAGCGAGCTTGGGAGCAGTGCATGGCGCCCGACCGCCCGCCTTGATTCTGCGAGGCGCTCGGCGTCGACATCTTGTAGTAAGTGATCTTGCGGCGCACCATGGCTTTCCAGCGAACTAGGGGACACTTGATGCGGGCTAGGGGATCGAAAGGTGGGGGAATGGGCTGGAGATTTGGTGTGGTTTTAGGGCGGTGGCTGGCGTGAGGCGGCGGCGAAGGTTACGGTGTGAATAGTGGTTCCGGTGGCGACCGGTCAATCGGTTTTGTTGTACATCGCTCTTATCGGCGTTAGCGTTGGAGCCCGACACGCTGGACCTTCCGTCGCTCACCGAATGGAGCAGCTCTTCTTCTTGCGTTTTGCTCGCTTGTGGGACGCGATTGAGAGCAAACCGGCGTCCCTCCCCTCCCGTCTGCGTCATTTATTATACCACCACTCCCTCCATTTTATGCGGAGTAAATAAAAGCAGAGGAGTATACTAGATGAGGATCCTGACGTGGCGAACCCATTGAGTAAGCGACATGCGGGGCCTAGCAAGCATGCGGTCCGCCAGTAAGTGACCGAAAGGGAGGGTAAGGCAGGGATACCTACGCCAGAGGATCCACTTCCACTATACTACTTTGACCAAATGTAAAAGTAATAATATATGACATGCAACTTACACAAATGTTGGAGTAATAATATTCCCTCCGTTCCTAAATATAAGTCCTTTTAGACATTTCAAATGGAATACAACATACGAATGTATGTAGACATATTTTAGAGTGTAGATTCACTCATTTTGCTCCGTATGTAGTCACTTGGTGGAATCTTTAGAAAGACTTATATTTTGGAACGGAGGGAGTATATAACATGCAACTTACACAAAGCATACAGGGTCTAATGCGTTTTTCGAGGCTAACTTTGACCAAATGTTAGAGTAATAATATATGACATGCAACTTACACAAAGCATACAGTCAAATTCGTATGTGAAAGGAGTTTCAAATGATATAATTTTCACATTACACATCTCATGTACTATTAATCTTGTCAATAGTCAAATTGGAAACCATCTCGAGTACAAATCTAGAATGCGTCGAATCTAACAATATTGATTGGCGTTGTTGAATGTTGATACCTTTTTGATCAAAGTAGAGATACTTTGACTACACATAAAACTTATATGTAAACTATAAAGGATAGGAGGGAGTATATTATGCGTTCAAAATGAAAGCGAACATTGAATACCCTTTATATATGATTTGCGGATGCTATGATCACGGTTCAAAATTTTGAATCCGCCTTAGGTATCCGTGCCCCACTCGTTCCCTCTCGATTTCATCTCGGGTGCAGAGATCTATTGAAAGAGGACTAGGGTGGGAACATGCGGATGATACTCGTGGAATGTTCAAATGAGGCATGCGGGAGGATGGACTCATTGGAGGCGACATGATCGATGGAGAAGAGGGTTGGAGAGGAATGAGAAATAAGCAAACACCACATGATTATACTTGAGCGGCTCAAATAAACAATAAGTTGTCTCGTTTGGCCTACATAGTGAAAGGCCTAATCATAGAATGGCAGCTTGATGCTTTCGAATATGGCCTGGAAAAAGGAAACCGACATGTGGGGCACACCGTCGGGATGGCGTGCAGACTAGTCCAATGGAGGAGCTGGCCCACGACCTCCTCGCTTCAGGCACAGCTGTTCATGTGGGTCGTTGGGGCCAACAGCAGGCGCAGCTCGGCACCGCCTCTAGACACGGCGACGCGGTGGCGAAGCGCTCATATCGTCGCTAGACATGGTCGGTTTCGGTGTGCGAGGTGGCATTAGTGTTGTGTACGACCAATGGTATGTTTGGTTTGTGCCTAAGGTGGCCCCATCAAAGCATTGGGTAGCCAAAATTTTGGTTGAGGTATTGGTTGCCCATGATTTGGCCGACATTGGCAAGACAAATGAACTAGAGTTGGCTAGAGTTCATTGGCATGCCAAAGAAATAGCAACCATCAAACAAAGACCAATCTTTGGGTCATGACCAAAATTTTGGTTGAGGTATTGGTTGCCCATGATTTGGCCGACATTGGCAAGGAAAATGAACTAGAGTTGGCTAGAGTTCATTGGCATGCCAAAAAATGGCAACCATCAAACAAAGGCCAATCTTTGGGTCATGACCAAAATTTTGGTAAGGTGCAGTTTAGCCACAATCAAACACACCCCAACACCCGGCTCGTCGAGGATGCACGGGGGTGCCATGCAGCGTCCGTGAAGTGGTGTATACGACCAACTGCATCCTCTGGACTGAGACCATGCGGGTCGTCTTGCTTTTCAATGACATGTGTCGATCGCATGTGAGCAAAGGGCATCTCCAACGTTGCCACGACCGCGGTGACTACCACAGCACACCAAAACCCTCGTCCCTCGCGCTGTCGCGAGTGCCTTCAATGGCGCCCGACTGCCGCATTCATGCCGTCCATCCGTATGCCATCATTAAGAGGCTCGGTGCCGAGAACCAACTCCGGTGACATAATGGCGCACCGGGGCGCTTGGCCTCACGGAATCGCTACTTAAGCGGCAATGCCAGCTAACCTCCACACCATAGCGCGCCGTCCTCCTACACGGAACCACATCCGCCATGACCCATAGCTGCGAGCGCTCTGCGGGAGAGCTTGTCTTCGGGGATGGAGCTCGAGTCGCCGCCCTCGCTCAAATCGCCGCTGGCGGTGGCCACGCTAGCGGACGACGAAGAAGGACACCGTCAGCCACGCGTCCTACTTGCCGCCGTCCAACGTCCGGCACCGCCGAGTCGGGGACTCCTCCGAGCATGAGTAGGGCATGGGGCGGCGAGGGCATGGTGTGTAAGCTGGCGGCCCATCTCCGTGTTCTACTTTTCCTCGCGGAGACCGCACCTTCACTTCACGGGTCTTGAACCCCGCCCCGTACATGGAGATCACATATGGAGGGCGTTGGTGCGCGTAGTAGAATAGGTTTAGGGTCGGGTTTCTTTTATTTTGTTGTCCTATAAAAGTTGAAATGTAATGAAAATCTGTCGTGTTTGCATTAATCTCGGCGGTGTATATGAACTTTCACAATAATATACATATTGTAGGAGTACTAGCAAGATGCCCGTGCGTTGCGGAAGATCAAGATCTTGTGGGAGAAAAAGATGAGCGAGGAAAGCCTTCTCTGCAAATGTGGAAGAGTGCGGGTAAATTGTCATAGTTTCCTTCCTATCCGTTAGATATAGATCGGACTGACCTATATTGCAGGATAGCAGGCACACCATCATCACCAACTCTGCTTTTTATTGAACCGAGACAAATCTAACATGCAGTAAAATAAACACATAGGGTCTATACATACACAAATTATCTTAGGCACTCAATAATGCGTCCACTACACATTCACGCATTTCCCATCTTTCTACATCTCACGGGAACCTACGAAAGGGTTAACGTAAATTGCCTCTCTCTCCTCCCTGATTTTCATGGTGGTGGGCCTCTCCCTCCCCCCAATCTACAATCAACAGCTCACCGTTTCACATTACGTTAATTACGTGGCGGGATTATGTAGGTGTAGCATTACTCGTCCTAAAAAACCCAACTAAGCCAACCTCCCAGCATATCGCGGAAAAAGACCGGCAGCGCCGTTTGGTCGGGATTACGGATTACTAGTAGTAGTACCGATGGATCGTGTGAAGCAACAAATTTTTGAGAGGTGAAGCACCTAGTTTAAAAGGAAAAAAGCGATACACTCACAGCACTCTGTCGCGTGCGCATTGCACCCCACACGTTCGGTCCTGCACGGCTCATGGAAGCGGGCAGCGCTTGGCTTGCCTCTTCAGCGACCGTGGGACGCACTTGGAGCCCGACCATCGCCAAACTCCCCCGCCCACGGCGAAATCCTCCCCCACCCAAAAATTCCCCCAAATCCGATTCAACGCCCTTGACCAACTAGCCAATAATATTCCCCAAACCCCCTCCCCTGTCCTCCTCCAATCCATTCGCTCCGCCAAAGCCGCCCTCCCGCCCGCTTGAATCGTCGGCGCCCACGGTTCGGCGATCCTCTCGCTCCTGATGCGCTCCGTGGCTGCCATCCTCTAGCCAGCGCTGCCGTCTCAGCTACGTTCTTGTGGAATCGCCGCGGTCGGCGCCGCCACCATTGGCGGCGTTAAATGCGGAGGCATACGGTGGTCGGCTTCTCCCATAATGCGCGCATTCTAGGCGAGTCCCCATTCATGTCGGTGTAGCGCTGAATGTTAGGCGATGAACCTTTGTTAATCTCCTTTGTTTGCGAAGTAGTTTCTTGTCAATATGCCTGCTTAGAAGCTTCCTTGCCTGTTACGCACTCAATGCCTTAGCTGAGATGGCATGCCAAGGCCGATTAGTTGCTAAAATATCCTGCCATATATTTATTGTGGCGTAGATTGCCATGGTCTAGTAGCCTGTTAGGTGAAATAGCTCTACACGTTTTATACTCGATCTTTGTTGCTGCGATGGCCTTGATAGTTTGATGGCTGTGTGCTCGGCCTCATTATTCTTTGAAACATCCTGCCATAATTTGGCACTCAAATCTGTTTGCTGAATTAGCTTTACATATATTTCATTACTTAGATCTGCTCGTCCAAATATCTTGCCATAGCTTTAGACATCAACCTAGGTATTTTTTCGGACTTCATAAAAAGCATATATGTTTTTCTGTAATATCTAGTAGAAGAACTAATTTGTATGTCTAACGAGATGGACAGGACTTGGATAACACTGCTCGAAGATTCTCCGCTGCATATGTCGAGGGGTTGAAAACTTCATGACCTTTATCGAGCTGAGTACGGTGGTCGAAATCAGATGTGCTCTGCTGTGTAGCAGTTGTATGAATTCAGTTACAAGACCCAGTCAACTGTGCAAAATCATCTACACTTCTATGGGATGTCGGTCACATATACTAGGTGGGTTCATCATGGTGAAGTTGTGAGCGTCAATGTTATTGACTACGTGGAAGCAGCGAGATCACCATATTGATGCACTGATGCTCGAGTGGAAGAGGAGGAGGTGGTGGTGGTGGCGGAGCGGTGAGTTTGAACAACATTGAAACAATTCTCTGAAATGCTCGTGCATTCCGTGAACTTTCACTGCGAGAAGAAAAGCGGTGGGCCGCATGTTGGAACAATGCAGCGTTCTGTCACCCCAGCAAATAAGCTGTTGGTATTCTCAGCTATGGTCACCTTTCTTGGTGAAGACATCTGGCGGATGACCAACATATCATTTGATGCGATGTTGGCTGCTTTCCCGAATCTTTCCCGGATCGTGCGAGCTGCCACACACCTACGATAAAATTAAGAATTTCCTTCATGCGGTTGGAATTGGATATGATATGATCCATGTTTGTAAGAATAATTGTGTTACATTCGGAAGGATTATGCCAACAAGTGAATGCCGAAATGCAAATCATCAAGATGGAAAGATGGTGATCTTGTGAAGAGGATTCCTCATAATGTTACGAGACATTTTCCAATTACACCAAGATTGCGAGAGGTTGTTTCATGATCTTTGAAACAAGAGAGGATGTCTTGTGGCATTCTAGGAACCAGAATCAGAGATCGAGAATGTAATGAGCCATCCATCTCATGGTAGTGAGTGGAAAAGCTTCAATGATAAACACAAAGAGTTTCTGCTGACCAGAAACATTAGACTTGGCTTAGCTTGGATGGATTTAACCCATTTGGCCACGGGCGCGTATATAGCATGTGGCGATGCTTATTATCCTTACAACATGCCTCCAAATATACGCACCAAAGAATCAAACTACATGATGGCCTTGCTCATCCCAGGTCCAAAAAGTCACGGAAAGGATTTTGATTTGTTCATGGAGCCTCTTGTGGAGGAACTTCAACAGCTATGGAAGGTGTTCTCACTCGAGACCTATATAGCAGCCCACCGGCTGATTTCTTTACGTGTCTTTGTTATAATTTGGTGCATCCATGATTATCCGGCTTTGGTCACTATGTCGAGGCGAGCGACACATGGTTACAATGCATGTGTTAAGCTGTGACAGAGAATCCGCTTTCATACTCAATACTTAGCAAGATCTATTACATTGGACACCGCGTTTCCTTGCCAAGGAAGCGGCATCCTAGAAAATACCGAAGACATGTGTTCAATGCAAAGCATGAAAACCGTGATCGCCAAAGAGGCTCACCGCCGATGAGTTGCAAGTGGAATTAGAAGGTCGGGCATATTACACAGGAAACCATCACGGTAATGGTAGCGAAAAAGGAAGCATGGCAGGGTAGAAGAGATTATTGTTTACCCTTGGTCCACTTTGTGGGACTTGGAGTATTGGAAAGATTTGGATCTGCGGCATAATCTTGATGTGATGCACATCGAGAAAAATATATGTGACGACATTATCGGCACACTTCTTAATATTGAAGGCAAGGCGGAAGATACCTTAAAATATAGGATTGATTTGACACACCTAGGTATCGAGAAAGGATTTGCAGGTGCAAGATGAAGGTAAACCACGGGATATGGCACCGGTTGTATGCGTCTTGGACAAGGTAAAAGAAAAAGAATTCTGCGAGGCCACATCACGTGTGAGATTCCCACATGGATTTGCTTCCAACCACGAAAGAAGAGTCGGTGCGAGATGGAAACAAGGTACAAGGGTTGAAAACTCATGAGCGCCACGTCCTACTTCAAAGGTTTTACTGTTATCCTTAGAGGATTGGGCATACGACTTATCTGAGCGATTCGAGTTGGGACAATTCTTGAGGAACTCTGCGGTAGGAATATCGGGATAGATGCTTTGGGCGTCTTAGAGACAAGATACCAACTATCCTATGCGACCTTGAGAAGATATATCCTACAACCTTCTTTGATGTGATGGTGCATTTGGATGTTCATCTACGATGAGGCACTACTTAGAGGTCGATGCAGTATGGCTGGATGTACCCTATTGAAAGCAGCTAGGCACTTTCAAGGGCTATGTTAGGAACGAGCTAGACCGAGGGTTCCATTGCGAGAGGCCTACATTGCTACTGAAGCGTTGACATTACGCTCAAAATACATTGAAAGCTAATTAGCTTAGCAAAGAGGTGGGTGAAGACAATCCGGGCTCAATGTTTTCGATTATTCATTGAGTTACGAGGGAAGAGTCGACAAGAGGACAAACCTAAAGATTTGGACAAAATGGTTTGGTATGTGTTGAATAAGCTGTCTGAGATACTACCTTATATCAAGTAAGTGCGATCTGCAGCTTATACATCGTAATCTACTAAACTTGCAGCACATTCTTATATATTTAGATGTCTGACGTGATCACTATGTTGTGCAGCATCTACAAAGAGGAGTTACTGCCGCAAAATCCAAGAAACATTAACAAACTGGTTATGGCAGGATTTGCGAAATGGTTCAAGAACCATGTAAACTTTTGAAGTGCACTATCAGTTTTTTTAACATACTGAGTACATAAGATGATCAACTTGTCTATTTTCTAACCATAGGTTAAGAAGATGCGGGAGGATGGGCAGGCAGTTGATGATGCCCTTTACTCACTAGCAATGGGTCCTAATACTCAGGTAAGACATTATGAATCTTGTGTTGTTGGAGATGTGCGCTACAACACCCTTACCGAGATGAAGGCGGAAGACACAAAAAGTGCCATCATGAGCACGGATCGTATGACAAAGAGACAAGCTGAAATGTATGCTAACATAACAGACATTGTTCGAGTTGCAGATATATCTCGATTTGAGGATCATCGGTGTGTGGTTACATTGTCTGTCGTTGGTATAACCTGTTTTCGGGATCGCAAAACCGAGCTGATGATTATTTCAAATCCATCAATATCAAGGCGGCGTACCGGACCAACGAGCCTTTTATTTTGGCAAATCAAGCAACACAAATATTTTTCTTGGAAGACACGTTTGCGTAGCGATGGTGGATAGTATTGCAAAGGTTTGGCGAGAGGAATTCGTTTAATGAAGTTGCACAACAAGGCGATGCTTACTTGCTCACGATGTACAAGATAACAGATGTTCCTAATATCTTTGAGAACCATCACGTCAATGATGCGGCGAAAAGATTTTCTGTCGTGCTATGGACATACAAGAGTTGATCAAGAAGAATCCAGCGTTCGGGGCGTTGAGGACGAAGAAGAAGATGACATCGTGGGGAATTACGATTCAGATTGATACACATGGCGAAGATGTTGACGTTGCTGCTGCAGATGATGAATACATTGCTTTTGTCGTATTTGCTTGTCAGAAGACGTTTTTTTATCTACTATGTGAAATTGTGTTTGCTATGACAAGCTGAAACACGATGAACATGTTGTTTAGTATTTTCTTGTGAGAACATCACTTGTTATGTATGCTGATTTGTGTTTGGTGATTGTATAACAACTAAAACATGATGACATTGTTGTTTAGTTGTACTCATATTTGGTTGTGAAACTTGAATTTGATGTTATAGTTTGCTGTTGGACTGCAATTTTCTCGGCGTCTTGAATAAGAACAAAGCTGACCCGGGGCCTCTGCTATTTATTTATTTATATGAGCAAAGGGATACCCCTGATTTCCGTTAATAGAAATCATTAGATGTTCACAACACTATGCCCAGCACTGCTACAGGTTTCATTCATTACTAGTTTCAGCAAAGTGCTCATGTCGTAGCCTTGAATACATCACGAGTGCTACATACTGCAAATAAAGAAACAATCATCCTCTGAGCACATCGATTTTGCCCATTATCTTCACAAGCTCTTTCATCTCCTCATTCTTTGTCAAGGCCGTTCAGCGGTGTTGCTTAGCCATGATCGGAGGAACTGCATCTTTAACCTTCTGCTCTACATCTTCCTCTTACATCGTTCCTTGATTACTTGTCCAACACCCCAACCTGCTGGTATTGGGATTCCTCGGCTAACCAAATAATCAGCGTAGTTGCATTCCCCCATCAGCAACTTCCGAAATACAAATCACACGAATCTTTCCTTTTACGCACGAATCAAATTGGAAGATCAACAACCAAACTATTAAAAAATCAGCAAGCTGAAAGCAGCGAGAACAACACTTAAACATATTATTACCCCATGATTGGGCATTTATAGAAGACTTGGCGAGGGTTGAGGATTGTGGTTGAGGCGACGGATGACTCTGCGTGATTTGCGGCGGTGGCACCACACTGCAACAGCGTGTTGCGATGAGCAATCGGCTGTGATGCGTGTCTTGGCGGGGTGTGATGAGACCCACAGGCGATGAATGCGGGTGGCGACTTGGCGCATATTTGGTTGTTGCCTCTTGAAGAAGCGGTGGACGAGCAACCGGCGGACATGGTTGTTGCGGCGAGCTTGATGCTAAGCGAGTAAGTAGAGAAGAGGAGAAGCCAGCGTTGGATATGTCGGTTTCATTACTTGCGAGTAGCATAGCACCATATATAGTCATAGTCTAGGTTTGGATTCCAACCAGCTACGAGAACACGTCTTTCTTTTTCTAAAACTTCGGCAGCGTCTCTTTCTTGGTACACTAGCTTTTTCATCGCCTTCCCAGATCTTTGATTTTCTTTCCCTTTTTTGCGAGGAAGGAAGGAGGACAAAATTGAGAGTTCTTGGGACTCGAACCCAAGACCTCTCGGTTGAAAACCAAGGGTGCTAGTCACTTATGTGGCGACGTTCCTGTGAGGAGGGCGGCAGACGACGCATTTTCCTCGCAGTTTTCTTCCTATATATAAAAAAGTATGCTACTTGGTGTCCGCTTAGTCAACAAACGATTGTGCCAACCTTGACCGTTGGATTGACATTCAACGTGTGTCACGTTTCTTCAGTCTCTTCTTCCTCGAGCCGCCAAAGCCAAACCAGCGCCGGCGGGACTACCTGCTCCCGCCTCCCACGGCTGGCTGTGATCTTCCCCGGCTCCTGTTCGTTCTCATTCGAGGCCTCACCATCGTGCTCCGCCTTGGTTCGCTCGCCGCGGTGCCACCCTCCGATGTTGTCAACATGGTCAACAACCGAGAGGAATAAGGAGATGATTGTACATGGTGAGGATGACAGTAGGGACACATGACATACGTGATAATTTTGTTTTTCGGGACGGAGAAGGGTATCAAGCTGGGTTGTGTGGGACCCGTGGCCCGTCTAGCCGAACTTTTATTTCATATGTTTAGCACATGACCAGCCAGTTTGTTTTTTCCTTTACGAAAATGGCTAGCCAGCTATTTTGTTTTTTTGAGAATAACCAACGTAGGCCTACTTGATTTTCTCGCCCTGCTCGGCGGAAATCTTTCAAGGCGAGGAGGATGCATTTTGCTTGAAAACGGGCTATAAGTAATAAGAAATGGGCTATAAGTAATAATAAATGGGCTGTAAAATGAAAAAATACAGCAAACATGCATAGTTCCAAAATACTGTTTTCTTTCAGATTTTGAAATTTTAAATTTCATTGTTTTTGTGTGGGTAAAATTTCATTTAATTTAAATTAAGGTATATTTAGATTTAAAATTAATTTGAATCTGGCTAGAAATTTCGGGCTGTATCTGTTTGGGACAGATTTGGAGGCTGACTTGTGGGTCTACTAGGTTGATGTGTACTTTGGCTTTGTCAACTTAGTCGAAACAATTCTAGCAGCGATGACCGTTGGATGTTAATCCAGCGGCCGTCTTCTTCTTCAATATCCGATCTTCGTGCTCCACCGCCCAAACCAGCTCGGTGGGACTGCTGCTCCGCCTCCGTGGCCGTTTGTCTTTGCCGCTACGAGCCGCCGCCCACCCTACTTCATTCTGGCGGGCCATTCCTCTACTCACCCACACCTCCTGTTATTTTTTCGGCGGCAGCCGGACGATAAACCCTCGTACTCCCCACGCGTGAGGCAACCATTCCGAGTCTTCCCGGCTCCGTGTCGTTCCCTTCCTAGGCCTCACCGTCATCCACCGCCATGGTGCTCTCGGCGTGACCTGGTCAACTTGGTCAGCGAGCGACATCCATCGGCCGTGGACTGTCAGCATAAAATAATGATTCCTCCACACGACAATTGAGACCCACCAGCAGGGCCTCTGTATTTCGTGAAAAAAATGTTCCCCTCGATGACATGTCGGACCCACCAGCTATATCTTGGCACGCAAGGACGTGCCTCCTTATTACGCACAAAAAAAATGAATACCCCCCTGCTAGCTGGGACCCACCATAGTGGGAGGATGACTTGTGGGCCAACTAAGTTGACGGGGACGGAGGGCTTTGTCAACTTAGTCAATATGAACGATTCTAGCTCGGTGACCGTCGATGTCCATCCAGCGGCCGTAGTGCTTCTTCAACCTCTGGTCTTCTTGCTCCGGCCGCCCAAAGCAGCGCCGGTGGTGTCGCATGCTCCGCCTCCCGTGGCGGATGTCTTTGCGGAGGCCTCACCGCCCTACTATTCCCACCGCTGGCGAGCCTGCGGCGGCGGCAACCTCACGCAGCGAACGGTGAATTCTCGTAATCCTCCCGGCGGGCGTCCGCTGCCGCGTCTTCCCGGCTCGCGTCGTCCCTTCCTAGGCCTCGCCGTCGTCCACCGCCATGGTGCTCTCGGCGGCCTGGTCAGCGTGGTCAGGCGACTTCCATCGGACGTGGGTATGCGTGGAGAGGCTGACAGTGGGTCCACGGACGCGGCAAGGAAGTGCCTCCTTATTACGTGGAAAATAATGATTCCTCCACGATAGCTGGGACCCACGGACGGGCCACGGTATTTCGCGAGAAAAAGCGTTTCTCCACGACTTACGGGACCCACAACTTCATCTTCGCGCGCAAGGAAATCGTCCGGGCAAAAAAACGATTCGCCCCACATTGCTGGGACCCACACGGTTACACCTTCGCCGCATAAGGAAGTGCGTCCGGGAAAAAAACGATTCGCCCCCTAACTGCTGGGACCCACCGGCTACATCTTCACACGCAAGGAAGTGCATCCGGGCAAAAAAAATTATTCGCCCCCTGACTGCTGGGACCCACCAGCTACACCTTATGAGCAAGGAAGTGCGTCTGGGCAAAAAAATGATTCGCCCCACATTGCTGGGACCCACGGCTACATCTTCGCCGCAAGGAAGTGCATCGGGCAAAAAAATGATTCTCCCACATTGCTGGGACCCACCAGCTACATCTTATGACGAGGAAGTGCACGGCGGTCGGGACCACACGGTCGAAGCGTGCGTGGCGTTGTCATTACGGTCGTGACGTTATGCGTACATATTAGTCGATGTAGAAGCGGCGCCGTGTCGTAGTAAGAAGCGCCGCGTGTCGTAATCTGAGAACGCCGCGTAGCATGTTCCGCGTCGTCTGTTGGCGAGGTGCAGAAAGAAAATCTGACCCGCGTATGTGTACATCTGGCGGGTCTCTCGGCGCCTACTCGGCGCATCGTCGGCCGGGGCTCCGTGTACATGGCTGGGTCGGAGCGGAGCAGCGTCGTCGTGCGTGTTCATGGGAGAGCAGCGGAATGCGTCGTGTTCATGGGGAGAGCAGCGAATGCGTCGTATTCGCCGGGA